>JAYJME010001974.1:0-14784 GCA_036873775.1 Costaria costata
TCGAACACCTGACGTTTCAAGTCTTCGACAAGGCCGTGCAGTTCGATCACGAGCGACTTAACATCGGAATCATCCGACATTTTCCTGCTCCGTCACGGCCTTCGCATTCGTAACGACGATCTTGCCGCGTCGATAACGGAATTCATGGACGAGCGTTTCTGTCGTCGGAGGCTTCGGTGTTTTGCCGTTCATGATTGCTGCGATCACCGACCGCTTCAGTTGAACTTCAACCTCGTAGACTTTGGCTGGCGACTTCGAAAAACACGGAGCGTCCTCTTCTTCGTCCTCATATTCCTCTTGAGTGATGAAGCGATCCAAGGCGTCCTTCTTGGCGACACTAAAAGATGCGTAGCTCGTCCAAGTCTTGTCGAAAGGGTAGGCGACCGCGTAAACTTTCATCTTTGACTC
Organism: Costaria costata; assembly: GCA_036873775.1. NCBI lineage: Eukaryota > Phaeophyceae > Laminariales > Agaraceae > Costaria > Costaria costata. The sequence goes on from JAYJME010001974.1 coordinate 409, forward strand.
CGTTATAGAATGTAATTACTAAACTTAAGACTTCTTGGAGGTCTTCTTTGCAAACCGATCGCGTCGTTTCTTTGGCGATGGCTTCGAGTCTTCGGGACGCAGCTCGCACGTCTTGAATTGTCCATGATTGATTGGCTTTGGACAATACTGACCTTCGCCAAGCACAATCACCGACGACAAAAGTTCTTTTAAGCTGACATCCATTGCTTACTCCCGAGTTTCGATGCGAGTGTTGTATTCTACATGAAGGACACTTCAAGAGGCCCGATTCGGAAATGGCAAAAAAACGTGACATCGCCGTCCATGTCAATCACACGAACGACACGGAACCCGAGGATATCGACACGGGCTTGCGACCGAAGGAAACGTCGTTCGCCCTCTTCTTTGCGACGAGCGGCAATCCCGTCGAAGCCTACCTCGATGCCGGCTACAACGGTCCTTCCTATTCCGCTGTCCAAAGACTCGCCCACGACCTCGCCTCACGCGAGCGTATCCAAGGCGTCGTCCAAGAGCAACTCCGTCGAAACCAAGATCGGTATCGCAACGATAGCCTTCGCGTCCTCGAAGAACTCAAGACGGTCGCATTCTCATCAATAGACGACTATGTGATCGAAGGGGCCGATGTCAAACTCAAGGCGGGCGTCGACAAGCGGGCGATGAAGGCAATACGCAAGATCAAGTCGACGACGGTCGAGAATCACAGGACGGGCGATATTGAGACGAAGGTCGAGATCGAGTTCTGGGACAAAATGAAAGCCCTCGACCTCTCGATGCGTCATCACGGCCTGCTCCAGCCCGATATGCCGCCGCTCGATGTCGTCCTCGCCCGCCTTCCCCATGAGCTGGCCACCAAGCTACGGGCGATTATGATTAATGACAACGATATGGACGCCTTATCCGACCTGCCGCCCATCGACGAAGCATTGATTCCCGAGCAAGACCCGAAGGAGACGGAATGAGCAAGCGTAAGACAATCGCAAAGTCGTTGCTTGAAGACGGCTACGTCCTCGAATCGTGCTTCGGGAGCAAGTGGATCTGCTTCGAGCTATGGGTTAATCACAAGACAAAGGAAGCAACCGTCGTCTGGACCGTCAAAGGCGACGAGAAATTAACGCCCCATTCGTCGCTCGTTCGCTTCAACGCGGAAAATCCGACCGATATGTACTTCGCGAGCCCGACGGACACGTTCGTCCATTCGACCGTCCAATGGGCTTCCATGATCATCCAGATCGCGAACGCTTTTCCCTTGGCTTTTCCCGACGAAGGGCTATGCTATCCCGACGTGCTTGTCAGGGCTTTCGAGGCCGTGATGAACAATTACGAAGTCGGGCCGATACAAATGGAGGACTAGGGGATGACCAAGAAGTATCTTTGGGAAATGGAGCTAAGCAAAGACGAGTGGGATTTAGTTGTAAGCATTGACGAATTAGCATGGCGCACGGCCCGAGCATCGACCCCTTACAAATACCGAAAAAACGAACTGGCTGTCGATAGAAGCTACTCGTTTGTATTGAAGTGCGTCCTGCGAGCCGCCAAGACTTACGATCCATCCAAAAGCGGATTCTCTGCATATGCTTTGAATATGGGTAGAAAATCAGCCACATCACAATGGAAGAGGGCTAGCTCGGGGTTTGCTGCATCCTTAGACGTAATCCAAGAAAATGAAAAAAATGTCAATCTTCTTGATTACTTAGCTCATGATCCATCAACATTCACAGACGATGCTTTGGCCGACCAAGAACTTTTAGATCGCTGCATGGATGCTTTGCGGGCATTTAGGCCGAAGTGGCATCTTCTCGTAACAATGCGATACCGCTTAGACGGAAACGACCTAAGCAACGACGAAATCAACCTGCTCTGTGGAATCTCCAATAAGAATCACGCCAACCTGATCATTTCCAAGGCGCGTCAGTTTATGAAGTCATACGCCGACGGGCTTCGATAGTCATTATAAAGTAAAATGAAATTAACTTCTTGACAGGTAATCGCCCGCCCCTACAACAAAAGCCAACGAATAAAACTTCCCGGAGTTTTCCGATGGCTTTGATCGCAAAGAAGAAAAGCGGATTCACGCGAAAGTACGATTGGTCGGAAGGCGAGGCTCTCAAAGTCGGCGAGAAGGTCTTGAGCGACAAACAGGCCGCTCTCGTCGAAAGCATGTATCCCGCCTGCTGGCACTTGGCAAATACGGTCACGCCTCGTGTCCTTCGCAACCCCGAGAATATCGAAGTCAGCTACGACAAGGCTTTGCAGGCCGTATTTCGTGCGGCAATCGGATTTGACGAGAGTTATGGCGTCAAGTTCGTTACCTACTCCTACGGGGCCGCTAATCGAGCCGTGTGGTCTCATTGGGCCAACAAGAAAGAACGGACGACGAAGGATCCGAATATCGTCCAGATGTACGACGCGACGGGCCAAGGTGAAAACATGCTCGAAGTGTTCGTTCCCGACTACCGTCAAGCGAGAATGCTCGAAGAATCGGAAAGCCGTCTCGATTTTGACCGCATTCGCCGGCCGCTCGAACTTCTCAAGCAATTGCACCCTCGCTGGCATCGCGTCGTCGTCGCCTACAAAGGGCTCGATGACGGTCGCCCAAAATTGAATCGTGAACTCGCGGAAGAATTGGGCATATCGAAACAACGAGTCAACCAAATGTACAACTTGGGCGTCAAATGGCTCCGAGAGGCCGTTCGACTCATTGAATTGGGGAATAAATGACCGATAAAGAAAAGGTTGCCTTGCTTCGTCAAAGCCTTTGGTTCTTGATTGGGACATGCCGAAGCGTGATGGAGGATTACAACAGCTATCAGCATTTTGATCCGATGAAATACAAGATCGACGACGAGATGGCTGGTTATGTCGATGTGTTCAATCTGACAAAGGAAGAATCAAAATGAAACCAAAGTGTCGCCATTGCAAAGTTCGCGTTGGGAATCGGCAAAAAGGTTTGTGCTGGGCCTGTTCGCTCGACGATAGCGTGAGATCGCTTTATCCGACGACGAGTAAGTTCGGTCGCCGAGGCATTGGATCGGTCGCCTGCGAAGGTTTTACGACGCCCACGGGCCATGAGGCTGGGTCAGAAGAGAAGATTGCCGTCATGCACGAGCGTGCCTTGGCCGGATTGCCATTGTTCGATCCTGCTGACAAGCCTTACGAACCCGTCGTATCGAATAAGCCGGCTCATTATAAGGTAAAATGCCACAAAGTCGACGAATATGTGAAGTGCCTCCATTGGGAAGACGCCGCATTTTCTTAAAAGTGAGAATTTAATGGCACGCAAGGCTGGAATAAACGTCCGACCCTATTTCGACCAGCTTCATATATTGCTCTCGGAAATGAAGAACGTGAAATTGTATATCGACTCTGTTGACGAGGCCGTCAAGGCGGGCGGTCATTGGCCCCCCTACGTCAATTGGCCACAAGAGCCGACGGACAAGGAAATGGAAGTCGTGACGATGTATACGAAGGGCCGCGACTTGTTGTCAATGCCCGAGGTTGCGGCCGAGATGGAAGAAAGGTACGAGGAATCATGGACAACGCAAAAGGTGAGGCATTGCCTGAGGAAGCACGAGCTGTGGACTTCCCATCAGTGGTTGAGGAAGGCGAAGGAATGCGGCCTCTTGTAAACTTCTGCGAAGACATGGGTTGCGAAGTCCCTCAATTCGTCGACCCGATCACGGGAGAGACACGAGAGCGGATTCAGGATATTCGAGGCGATGACCATTACTTGGTCGGAACAGGAGGTGGCAATTTTGTCGGGATGACCTTGTGCAATGCTCCGGTCGTCCTCGAAGATTGCCGGAAGCGGTTTATCGAGGCCGAGGAACGTCGACGGGAAACCTACGGAATGATGCGTGACTTTCGGGACGCACTTCGTACCTTAGTCGATGCGTGCAAGTATTGCGAACTTATGACGACGAGCGACACTTTAGCCGAAGCGGAAGTGCTACTAAACGAACATGGCGTCGAGACTTGGAGCGGTGATGAGTAAGGTTGAAGGCGACATAGGCGAAAAGCTCCACGGACGGCGAGCGTGGACGATTAGCGTTGGCTTCGGCCATTGTGCGTTAGACCTTTCGTTTATGCCAGTTGTAAAAGAGGAGCCAACCCGATGAAATTCGTTGAAGCGATCAAGGCGATGGGTACGGGCCAGTTGCTCATTGACCCCAAAGGAGGACATCTGGAAGTGATTGACGGCGTGATTTGCGACGGTAAGCATCCGCTGTTTAAGGTCGCTTACCAAGATACTATTGGTTGGCGAGTCATTGATAAACCCCGTCCCCGCGTGCGATTTGATGCGGCGATAGCGGCGGCGGCAAAGGGGGCAGTAATTAAAAGTTACTGCGGCGATGAGTATATAGTCAAAGATGGCGTCCCGTTATTGGCAAACAGTCTAGATTGTGCAGATTTAGACGCAAGAGATTTGGCGGGTGATTGGGAAATCATCGAACCGGAGGGCTACAAGTGAACGACGACAACAATGAATTTGAAGATGATTTGCTTGGCATGGCATTCATCAATGCGTTGGGCGATGTGTTCGGCATCCCATCAGAGGAAACTGACAAGTTAATCGAAGATCATCTTAAGGATAAACCGATGAACACCCACCCCATCACCCTAACCCCCGACCAAGTCCGAGCGGCGATGGCGGGGAGGTTGGCACAGGTAAGGATGCCGGTCAAGCTGTCCGACCCATCGCAGACCTACGCTATCCATGATGATGACGGCTGGCCATGCTCAGCTGATGAGGCGGGCGATTGGCATCGGGATCGGTGTCCCTGGGGCGTGGCTGGAGATAGACTTTGGGTGCGCGAAAAGTTTTCCCCGACTAAGCCGATGGGAAGACTGTGCAAAGTCGCTTCGGCGACATACGTTTGCTTCCCAGATGGCTCGCAGAAGTTTAAGAGCGGCTCTTACTATCAACAGCCAGCCGACAAGCCTTGCAGTGGCAATTGGCCGACAGGGTGGAGGTGGTCGCCAGCAAGATGGATGCCCAGTTGGGCCAGTCGCATCACCATCGAATTGCTCGCCGTGCGTGTGGAACGGCTGGCCGACATGACCGAGGTGAACGCGATTGACTGCGGGGCGTTGATGTTGCCCAATCGACCGACATATGAGGCTGAAGTTGAGTTTGCGAAACTGGAAAGAACATCTAGCCTTCGCCCGCCTCCAATTGGCGACAGTCCTCTGATGAGATACAAGCGGGCTTGGGATGCCCAACATAGCCAACGTTACCCGTGGGCGTCGAATCCGTGGGTCTTTGTGGGGAATGTGCGGCTAGTGGAACAAGGAGCCATATGACTGGAACGACTGACACCGACCGCGAAAACATCCTGCGACTTGACCGAATCATGCGTCAGGAAATCAAACAGGTGATGAAAGATCTCGCATTGGGAAAGGATCTTGAGGAAGATGATTACTACCTTGCAAGCTGATTACACACAAGACATCGACTATCAAGGGCTCCTAACAACAAGAGGATCGAATGACTGACCATTCTGGGAAAAGATTTGGCAAATTTATTCTTGTCAAGATGGTTGAAAGCAAGTCGAAAAAAGCAAGATACCTTGCGATGTGCGATTGCGGAACCGAAAGAGTTGTTTGGTATTCAAATCTTTCGACAGGAAGAACTACTTCTTGCGGATGCTCAAGAGCAAAACACGGGGGTTCCAAAGGGAATCACCCTGAATATACAGTGTGGTCAGGAATGAAGGACCGATGCGGAAATCCCAAGGCAAGCGCATATAACCGCTACGGAGGTATAGGAGTAAAGGTGTGTCAGCGATGGGCTGATAGTTACGAGGCTTTTTTAGAAGACATGGGCAAAAGACCTTCGGCGGCTCACTCGTTAGACAGGATAAACCCGAATGGCAATTATGAGCCATTAAACTGCCGATGGGCCACATTGGAACAGCAGAACAGAAACAAGAGGAAGTCTTTGATTGTGTGTATTGATGGCGTATCAAAGCACATATTTGACTGGGCTGAAGAATACGGAATAAACCGCAACACAATACGAGGCAGAATTCGTCGCGGGTTTTCTCCTCAAGAAGCGGTGACAACAAAAGTTTTTGGGAGAGGCCGAAATGCACTTATATCAAGACGATCCTGACTTTAAGGCTCTGTTAATGGGCATCCTTGAAAACCCCGCTGATGATGCTCCCAGACTTATCATTGCCGATTGGCTGGAGGAACATGGGGAGGATGAGAGAGCACTATTCACACGTTGGCAGATTGCACGCCCAAAAGATTCGTCAGTTTGCCTGTGCTTTCAATCGCAAAAAATATACGGCGAATGCTGCAACTTATGCAAGATGCACGGAGTTTCAGACCTTGGAGAGAAGTATTACAAGGGCGACACGCCATATGTTGTCAACCGTGGCTTCATCTCGGAGGTTCGCCTCACTTGCCGCGAATTCTGCGGGGAAATTTGCGAGCGATGCGATGGCGGCGGAACTAACGGCCACAGAAGGATGGGATACAGCGATGATTTTGAGCAAATCACTTGCGGTAGATGTCGTGGCACTGGCCACCTCCCCGGCGTGGCACGGGATTTGTTTGCGGCGCATCCCATCGTGACTGTTCGCCTGGTTGACGCCAAGCCAGAACAATGGAATTCGTTATGGCGTTGGATTGACGGCGATAGAACTGGCGTCATCGCATCGCCGGGCGCACTTCCATCGTCGGTGCTTATATGGCTGAAAAATCATGTTGATGGAGATATGTCATTTAGGGCATTTGACACGGAAGCCGCCGCCCTCGATGCCCTCTCCGATGCGGCGGTAGCCTACGGCAGACAACTGGTTAGCCTACCACCGCTTGGCCATAGCCGTTCCTGATTCGATTGATACAATACGCTACGACTCCATTAAACCTTATAATTTGGAAAAACGATGCTCAAGACGAAAAATCGCAAGTTGGCCTTGCAATCCTTGGAATCACGCGAGGTTCCGGCCGCTTGGCTGTTCGACCCGCAAACCACAAACGACTGGTCTACTTCCGCTAATTGGACCATCGGCGGCACTCGTCAGTCGAGCGGATCTCCGGGGTCGGCTGATGACGTCACGATACCGAACAATAAACTATGCAATTTTAATGCCGGTGCCGATGTCACGATTAAATCAATCACCATTTCAGGGAACAGCCAACTCAACCTTGGCAAAGTTACGACAGTCGGTACTAAATTAATTGTCAGCGGATCGGAAACATCGACCTTGGGAGATTCTGGATCATCGCAGGCAAGTATTATCGCAACCGATTCCACCATGTATTCTCCGGCGTTTTATAAATCAGGTGGAATACAGTTTTTTGGAGCCCAAACCGTGAATGTCGGCAATTTATACGCCAGCTTTCACAATCCAACCGTGTCCGGGGCCATGCCTATTTTTCAATTCGCAAATTCTTCCGTTAATTTCACGCGAGGCGCAAGTCTGAACGCGGATATCGTTTTTGGTATCATTGGCGGCAGCCAGCCTACTTTGACCACGTTTGATTTACCGTCAGCGTCAACGGAAGTAAGCCTTATTTATAAAGGGTCGTTTACATTTGCCGACTCGACACAAACGATTCTGAAAACGGGGTCTATCACTGCAGGCACTGGCAACACAAATATTATTAAGGTTGGGTCTTTCTCTACGGTTGCCCTTCCGGGAACGACGACATTCAAAGTGACTCCGACAATGGAGTTTACTTTGTCCGATCTTTATGTTTTTGGGAGCGGTGCGACTTATCAGGGAACTCTTGATGTGAAATCAGCCTCCGATGTTTATGTGTGGGGAGGATCTGGAATTTCTTCGGATGGAATCAGTTATTTCAGAAACACGAGCACGTTAAATTTTTACGGCGCATCGACATCTCCTTCTGACGCCACGATGGCCGGAAGATACAATCTTGATCGAGTCTCGGAAAATTTCTATTGCTTCCAGCAATCAAAGCCAAGCTCGACAAATCCGGCATCTTGGGCGTTTGACACTCAGACGACAAACTATACGTCGTTTAACGTAAATATAACGAACAATGCCTCGGGCCAAGGAAGCTGGACGGATTCGGGATCTTCTCAAAATTTCACCCTGTATTACGGCGGCGGCAATGTGGGGTCCGTAAAAATGAATACGGCGGTGACCGGCATACTTGCAATTACGACCGGAAAAATGAAAGCCACGGTCGTCGGAACGATGCCGGCAAACACGGATCAAGACCTTATTACGTTTACGGGAGCCCAAGGCATCTCTTGGACTTCCGAGACTTATGTAAACGGTCCTACTGGTTCGTATCTGAACGCCGGTAAGTACGGAGTCAAGAATTACTAACAGCCACGGTATCGCCATTAAATGTCATTGGTGCGAGCAGAAGGCAATCGGACTGATAGAATTCGGTTATCGCCACTTGCCGATCTGCTCATTACATTTTATAAAGTGTAATGCCAAGGCCGTTTGGACAAAGAAGGCCATCAAATGACGACTAGCCAAGACGAGAAGGCGTTGTTGCGTGCGATCTTCGAAAATCCTGATGACGATGCTGTCCGATTGATTTACGCCGATTGCATCCAAGAATTGGGCCGTGACGCCGAGGCCGAGCGTATTCGCGATGCCGTGGCCCATCCAAACCGGTCAACGACTTTGTATTTGACCGTTTACAAAAAGCACAATCCGATTCGTTGGGATGTATACGATGTCACCGACATGATGGCCACAATCGAACATTGCATGGCATATGCTCGCCGTGGATTTATAGACGAGATAAGAATCAAGCACGACGACTTCATGGATAACTTCGAGCGTATATTCGCACAGTTCCCGATTCGAGTCGTCAGGATCACCGACCGCGATCCCTATATGGGCGGCTGGTTTTGCAATCTCTCAATAAGTCGAGGACAAGATTTTGGAATTGATGCGGAAATCCACAAGGCGATTTTCCAAGCGTTACCGATGAAGCGGAATTTACACCCGAGTTTTGAGTATTACGAACGAGAGTTTGATTGCCACGAAATCTTGTCCCAAGCCTGCGTTGCCTTGGGCCGGCACTCTATGGGACTCCCAATGATACCTAGCCATCGTCGATCCCGTCAATAGCCGATCAATCGTTGCCGTCGCGTCATTCGCTTCTCTTTCGGTCGTGTCGGCTTCTCGGGCGGCGTCATTCGCAGTTTCGCCCCCGTTCGGCCGATCAAGGCGATCAAGTAGTCAATCGTCAATTCCTTGTGCCCGTTCATCCAGTCTCCGATCACGCCTTCACTGACCCCTTGGACGCGAGCCCATTCCCGGGGCGTCATTCCGTACACGGTCAAGGCGTCGTGCAAAGCTTGCCGGCACCAGCGGTTCATGTCGCTTCGATTTTTTATCACCACTTCTTTTGTCATCGTTGCGTCCTTCGTGATATAGTGACTACGTTCCGATCTTAACCTATGGGATGACACGATGAAGGCTCCGAAGAAATCGACAGGCAAATCAATCGACGCCGCAAAGCTCGGACATTTGGGCGGCGTCAAGGGCGGTCCCGCTCGGGCCAAGAAGCTGACGAGTGCCGAACGATCCGCTATCGCGGCCAAGGGCGGCAAGGCGAAGGCTAAGAAAGCCCCGAAGAAGGCCAAGTAATCACTTCCCATGAGTGACCTAAGCGACAAAGACCTTCGTGCCTTATCGGGTGCATTCCGAGCAATGTGGCCCGATCAGGTCGGTCGCTTGCGTGATGGCGACAAAGTAGGTGCCCAATAGAAATGCAAGGATTTAGCGATAAAGATCTCCGCGACCTGTCTGGAGCCTTTCGGGCTATGTACCCAGACCAAGTCGGTCGCTTGAAAGACGGCAACTCAAACAAGTATGAAAAATATCGCACGGACCCAATTGGATATATCAATCGGGTTCTTCGGAAGCAATTGACTCCGAAGCAGGAAGAGATTTGCATGTCTCTTTTGACGTATCCATATAGGACTATTGCAGTTAGCGCGAATAATCAGGGTAAAAGCTTCCTAGCAGGAGCATTGATTAATTGGTTCTACGACTGCTATCGTCCAGGTGTGTGTATTACGACCGGCCCATGCTTCGATGAAAAGACCGAGATCCTTACCAATCATGGCTGGAAGTTTATCTTCGAGCTACAAGAAGATGACGATGTTGCTTCTCTTGTTGACGGCAAGATGCAATTCGTTCGCCCGCTCGACTGGATGGATTACGAGCACGATGGCGAACTGATCGGCTACAAAGGTCGAGACATTGACTTTCTCGTCACTCCAAATCATCGTCTTTACGTTAAACGATTCGGCAAGCACATCGGCCCGAAGTACGAATGGGGATTCCGCGAGGCTCAAGATTGCTACGGCCAAAGCCTTCTTCGATTGAGTCGCGAAGTCAAGTGGGACGGAGTCGATGACGAGTGGACTGTAAAACAATACGAGCTATTCGGCTTCTGGATGGCTGACGGCCATGCTAGGTACGAGCCCAACAAAGAAACTGGCAAAAAACGATACGAGGTTATGGTTGCTCAGGCTTACTTCCCGGAGTATGCCAATGAAATTATGAAGGAACTCGGGGAGAAAGTTTGCGTCTGTAAACGATCTAAGAGCAAGTCTAGGAACGAACGAGACTCGTGGTCGTACAGCATCTACGGCATTAAGTGGGCCAAGTTCTTCCGCGAAAACTTCTATAACGGAAAGACCAAGTGCATTCCCGATTGGATGATGAACGCGACCGCCGAGAAGTGCAAGGCATTTGTCGACGGCTATTACATGGGCGATGGTGATAAAGCTAATCCGTCTGGTGCTAAACGCATCATGATCTACGAAGGCAAGGAATTTGCAAACCGATTACAGATCCTTTGCATGAAGGCTGGATACGTTGCTAATCTTACGGGGCCACATCGCAAGCCTGATCGAGACATGGACGTTTATCATCTCGGCCTATTGTCGGCCAACATGCAAAAGCAGTTTCCGCAGACTCACGGTAAGCATTGGTACAAAGAAAAGTATCAAGGCCGCGTCCGTTGCGTCAAGGTTCCGAGCGGAATAGTCATGGTCCGTCGCAATGGAACTTATCATTGGAGCGGCAATACTGACCGTCACGTCAAGGACGTTCTATGGAAAGAAGTCAGAACACAGCGTAAGACTCGATGGGACTTCAAAGGGGATCGTATGCCCGAGATGTACGACGCTCCCGATCATTACGCGAAGGGTTACACAGGTAACACGGCCGAAGCATTTCACGGACGCCACGACGAGCATTTGTTCTTTGTCGTCGACGAAGCCGTTGGCGTAGGCGAGCATGTGTTCCGTGGTATCAAGTCCATGTTTAAGCCAAACGGCAAGCACTTCTGGCTTAATCTCTTGAATCCAACGGACACAACGACGACCGTGTATGCCGAGGAGCAGTCGGGCGAGTATCACAGTATTCGGCTGTCGGCTCTCGATCACCCAAACATCCTTGCGGAACTTAAGGGTCAAGAGATCATCATTCCGGGTGCTGTTGAAATGGCCATGCTCAATACATGGTTCAAGGATTGGTTTGAGGAGGTCCACCGTGACGATTACAGGCCCGGAGACGTGTTATGGCCTCCGACATGGTCCTTACCATATGGATCGCTAGAACGCATCGGCAAAGGCAAGCAGCGAGTCCTGCGACCAAGTGCCGATGGCCAGTCTCGCGTCCTCGGCTTATGGCCAACGGCTTCTGAGTGGTCGGTATGGAACGACCGAGCATGGCAATCCGCTTGCCGCCGTCTTCCTGATCAAGTTCCCATTAAAATCGACTGGCGCGTCCTTCCCCAAATCGGTTGCGACGTAAGTCGGGGCGGCGGCGATAAGACGGAAGTGATCATCCAATGTGACAACATCGCCCTAGAGCATCGCGTCGGATCCTCGTGGGACGTTCCCCGTACTTACTCTGAGCTGATCAAGTATGCTGAGAAGTATTGCCAGATTTACAACGAGAATCGCCCGAAGACGGAGCCGATGGCGACTCCGAAGCATATCGTCATGAATATCGACGATGACGGTGTCGGCGGCGGCGTGACCGACTTCCTCAAAGCGGCCGGCTATAACGCCGTGGGCGTCGGCGCGGGCTCAATAGCCGAGAAGAGCCACAAGTACCCTCTCATGAGAGATCAGTTGTGGTTCGAGACGGTGATGGCCGCAAATGCCGACGATATTGATTTGTCGAGGTTGCCCGAGAAGTCGCTCGTCGAGATGAAGAGGCAGGCGATGGCCGTCCGTTTCGAGAACGACCATCGCGGCCGACGTTTCGTGTGGCATAAGGACAAGACCCGCAAGGTCATTGGCCGTTCGCCCGATTCAATGGACGCCCTTAACTTGGCGTTCTGTCGAAGCGGAGGCAGTTCCGACGCCCCGACCGTCTTGGAAAGAAACTCGGCCCGAGGTTAGCCTTCCATCAATTCAAGGAACTCTTGAGTCGTATTGTAGATCCTCGTTGCCGTCTCTTCACCAAGGCACTCGGTCACTAAATAAAGTCGCTCTTTTTCGTCTTTCGAATCCCACTCTGGATACAGCTCAGCTATCGTATCCAAGACGCTTCTCAAGCCTTTGAGATCGGTGCTGATTTTCATCATCAGCAATTCGACCTCAAGGATTGATCCCATCAAGCTATCCAAATCAGTCTTTGTCATTCACAATCTCCATTACAGAATATAATGATCACTTGCCTTTAGGTCCGTACATCGTGCTGACGGCCTCGAACTCATGAGTCCAATCCCAAACGTCACGGCAGAAGCATTGAAATTCCGCTCCCGACAATTCTAGTTCGTCCCTCGTATCGAACGTCGCCATGTCGATAGCTGCGTCGTAGGCGTCGGCGTAACTCACGGGAACCTTGAGATTGATAGCCACTTGCTCCAAGATGACGAGGTAGTCGGAAAACGTAGACGCCGTCTCGGCTCTGAAAGTCGATACTTTTTCGACGATCTCTGCTTTTCTGTTTTCCAGCCTGCTGCTCAATCCTGAAAATGCCGTCAGGACTTTATCCAATGCTAACTGTCGATAACCGGCCATCGCCTCGTTAAACTCTTGGAGATGCTTTTCGCGATTCTTCTTCAGGGTGTCAATCAAGACTTGTCGGTTGACTCGGACCATACGGGTCATTTGATGCCCCAATGCTTTTGCTGCCATAACTTATTTCCCTCTTGCTGGTTCGATGGTGACGAGCGTGTTTTCCTTGAGCACGAGCCGCCATCCGTTGACGCTTAACTTATATTCGCCGTCTTTGATGGCAATAGCCCCGAGGCCGAACTCTTCCTTGATCGTCTCGCGAAGTTCGACCATATCCATTTTCGCGACCCGCTCCAAGTAACGTAGGATCGCGTGTTCGCTGATGATAATGTCGACTGGCTTAGATAATTCAGCCTCGACCTTTGTTAATTGGGCGATCTGGTCGGCAATCACTTCGTCCGTCTTCTGCTGTTGCCTCCGATTCAGCTTGATGGCCTCCTTGAGTTCCTGTTGCTTCACGACAAGCTTCTTATGTTCGGCCGACGTCATGAGGAACCCTCCGGCAAGCCTAGCCCAACCGACAATTCCCAATAGCAAGAGCTGCAATACCAGTGGCCATTGTAGTCAATTAAGACATTGATCGACTCGCATACGCAGCATTCGTCAATCGGCTTGCTTGGGTCGTTCATGAGTTACCCCTCGCTAGTTTTATGAGGCACGAGTAACACACAAAAAGACCTTCAGAGATATAGAACGATCCACAAGGCTTCTTGCACACGTCGCATCCGTCCTCGGCGTCTTGGCCACAATCTGGCGGCTTACTCGGGTCGTTCACTGGACATCATCTCCTTCCCAAGCGGATTCGTCGGAGATATCGGGGGCAAAGCATGGCTCACATAACATCCACGACCAGCCCGTCTTATCCGCAGGATTCGAAAACGACTTGCCGCAATTGACGCACTTCACAAAAGTGTAAGGTCGCTCGCCCGGAGGCGTATTCGGATCATTCATCTTCGTAGCCCTCTAATAGCTTCTTTTTGGCGATAGCTTTGTCCTCGTCGCTCATCCTCTTGAATGACCGAGCAAGAAACTCCTTTGAGTGATCGAGAATCGTCGAAACCCTGATCTGGAATTCGTCGTCAAAATCCAGCTCCTCGTCGAGAATCGACAAAACCTCCCTAGTCATGAAGATCAATTGCCATGCCGTCCCGAGCCACATTTCGGCCGTGACTTCCTTCGGCTTGTCGTCAAATCCCATTGGTGCGACCATTATTTGTCTCCAAGTAACCGTGCTGACTTAGCCAAAAACTCACGCATCGCAACCGAATCCTTGTTGACGCCCATCGTTTCGCCTTCAATCGACCAAATGCCGACTTCTATCAACTTGCAGGAATCCTTGAGTAATCCTTCGACAAGACTGAGACGAACGTCCAGTTCTCCGACCT
>JAYJME010001975.1:0-14781 GCA_036873775.1 Costaria costata
CAGTGTGCAGTAGAACCGCCAACATCGAACGCTTCTGGCATCGATGAACAGTGGGGGGGGGGGGGTGGAGTCGACGCTCGGGCTGGGCTGTATGGAGTTTGAGGGATAGCCGACGCCGAGCTTCGACACAAATCCCAAAGACAAACAAACACCAACGAGGGAAAAACACCTTCTGGCCGGCAAAAGGAACCCGCAACCCGGGCTCGGTCAGTATTGTTACTTGTTTGTTCAGGCTGCCGGTGAATCGGCTGCGTTCTTCAATGGTCAAGACAGGAAAAATAATTAGACACGCATGGCCACGCGGGGGAGAGAGAAAGCCTTCCCGTAAGGGGGCGACATCTCGGCCACGTCATGCAGTAGTGTCGTCTTGGCTCAGCATCGACAAAACCGCTGAGAGTCCACACCGACGCCTCCTGACATATTTATTCCGAGAAATTTCCCAGACTGTCGGGATTAGGGGTTTAGTGGCCAACAATGTTTCACCCATTTTATCGAAACTGGGCTAAGTTTTATGCACCCCTCACATCATGCGGTTACAACGTACAGTAGACACACAATTCACTTGGGAGCACTGCGGACTGCTGTGCCACGACACTGTGAAACAAATCGCCGCATCAGATACGAAGAGTAAAGCACGCGGGTATATCCGTTACCTTGGAATCAAACTCGAAATCCTCATGCGCGGGTCCGGGTACGTAAGCATCTCGCGTATCTTGATCCGGTCCGCGGGGTTGAGGCTGCACATGAGGGCCTCCAGCTCGTCTCGCCCATTCTGTCAAATCGAGCACACCGAGGAAGCTGGTATAAATCAGCTCTACTGCAAGGACTTGCGGTACGTAGCACTTGAATGTTCGAATATGACTATATATTCAGCATTGACGGCTACGTGCTGATTCGGGCTATTGGCCTATTATGGGTTATTTGATGATGGACTTCTGGGTTTCTGAGTGGTGATTGTAGGTACCCATGTGGCAACTGCTTCGGTCTCTATCTGGAGCATAATACTATACGACCTGAACCATATTCGTCTACTTTGAGGGGGGCAACGAACAATGAGTGTGGTAGGCCGGGTGTTCATCATTACCCGAGTCCTGCCGCACGCAGCAATACCGGCTGTGCGCTTCGGCGGCGGTTTCCGGCCACCAAGGGCGTACAGCTGGAAGGCATTCGTTAAAAACGTCCCTTGAATATCGAACAACCACATGACGAGGGGAAATTGTCGTTGTTCGCGGTCACCGAGCGAGCGCCCACAGCAACAGAAACAAGGTCTGCTTTAATACTGCGAGAAAAAAGCAAAGCGTTCGGAATACGCGGCGTTGTTTTTGTGTCCGCAGCACCGTGCGGCGAGTAAAACAAACACAAAACAAAAAGCGTGAATTGTCACGGCAGGACGATCATCCGGCGACCATCGTCTGACACACCTCGCCCATCACGTGAGCGCGGGAGGTGGATACGTGCATTGCTGTTAGTCAGCCAGGGAAGACTCCAACGTCCCAAACATCACGGAGAGAGGTTGGTACATGGTTCGAACCCGTTCTCACAGCTTTGCCTCTTTGGAGTATACTGTGCATGCCTATATTCGAACGTAGGAGGAATACTCAGACTATGGCGCGTGCACGTAGTGAAAGAAACCACGCGGAGAAGCGCAATTGGAAGAGAGCTGACGAGCTGAAGGACAAGGCAGAATCTAACGCTAGCCAAATATTATCACTTACAGCAAGAGCTGGGATGACTGGGGATATATATATACTTTACCGGTATTACCTTTAAGCCCCCCCCCTCCAGCTGTCTCCCTTGGCATATTCTCCCATCTCTCAGCTGTTCCCAGCTCTTAGCTGCCGAGCAGCCTTTGGGAACGTGTTGTACTCTATCTCTCTACCGTGGATCATCCAATGTAAGTATTGGATTGGATAAGGCCTCCTGCGCCGGCAGGGGGTCCTCGCCTGGTATGCCCCCCTGCGCTGAGTGGATGCTCAGTATATGGCATACTCTGCGCGCGGTTAGTACCTGTAAATTATCTGGGTACATTTTTTTCCATCCCTTTTTTATCTTCGCCCTTCCTTTCTCGCTCCCTCCTAAGTCGTAACTCAGATCCGTGGTCACATAGCAGGCTCTTTCCCCCCCTCCCCACTACGGTACCCCTTAGCCTTGCATTTTTATCGCGAGAAGGGGCCAGCACACTCTTCCCTCGTCGACTCGCGTCGAATTGTGCTCACCCACGCTATTAATACGCTCTCGGCAGTTGGTGTCTTTCATGAAACTGCAAATACTACTGCCGGGTGGGTGGGATCGTCTCAAGACTTTCATGGCCCACTCTGCTCACGAGGTTGCGAGAGAGACACAAACAAGTGGCTCCTCGGCGATACCTCGTACGAACTTAAAGACATTCCGATCCAAATTGTTGTTCCATGATTTGTGCCAAATCATGGCCACTTTTTTTATCGCCACTTTAATTCTATTTTTTTTTTGCTTTCTTCGTTTTTTTTGGCGTTTTCGCTCGTTTTTCTTTCCTTTCGTCGCATGTTTTCGTTTTTCTCGATTATCTCGAGATTATCTCGGTAGTTTTTCGGTTATGATGCAAGTCCGGGAGTGTTTCTCTGTACCATGGAGCTCTTGGCATTTTCAAGTCGCCAGTTGCACCAAATCATGGGCCTCGTCTGTCCTCTTCCTTGCCCGGGCGTAGCGAGCGGCGTCAGCCGCACACGGGGCAGAGTCCGTGTATTACGCACAACAAGTAAATCACAGAGCTCAACGAAATCGGCTTTTGAGCGGCAACATAAGAGATCCCCTCCAAGCACCGTGTACAGCAAGTACCCCCGTGTACAGCGTATCATACCAGTAGAGTGTAACATGTCAGGTACCTCGCAAACACTGGGCGGATGGGCGGCATAGCGTGCCGTAGCCAAGCACAGCAGGAGCGCCACACACATATAGCTTCGGTGACCTTTCGCGGAGCGGAGCAGCGTGCCACAGCACTATCAACTCTACGGAAAGAAGTGCCTGCATTTCACCATGGGGCCGAACGAATACTAACATCATAGCAAGCTGAGCAAGCGAACAACAAACAAAGCTGTTGTTGTTTGACTTGGCTGCTTGGCTGGCTGACTGACTTGTGTGTGCATTGCTGTGCATCAGCTGTTGTAATGTACTCGTACCGCCGAATCGCCGTATCTATTTACCGGTATCATACCGCACTCGCCTGTCCTTGGCGCAGGCTGAGGTATCCTTCAGCGCTTCGTCCAACCGTCCCTCCTGCGCCGTGCTCACCAAGCTCTGCACCTGCTCTACGCCTTCCTGAGCACGCTTCTTGATGAAGTCGAACAGCATGTTCGTGCCATGCACAGCAGTCCTGTGCCGCCGACCGCCGACGAGCTCCGGGCGCCGCCCGAGCTCATTGACAAGCCAAAACGAGGCCGACGAAACAAACGACAACCGCCTCGCAACGAACGAATTCGAGGCTGCAGAAGACCAGATTACAGCAGAAACTAACGCGTACGCTCATGGAACGTTCCTCGCCCCCCATGTAGCTGTACCTAACGCCGACACCTTCATGACCACAGAGCATTAAAATGCTCGGTATCGAGCGACGAGATGATGAGAGATGGTAGAATTTGAGTTAAAAAAACTTTTCATGTGGGAGTTCCACAAGAAACGCACTTTATAG
This sequence comes from Costaria costata, assembly GCA_036873775.1. NCBI lineage: Eukaryota > Phaeophyceae > Laminariales > Agaraceae > Costaria > Costaria costata. The sequence goes on from JAYJME010001975.1 coordinate 3,665, forward strand.
GGGAAGATTTTCTTTTCACCCTTGTTATTATCGAGCAATGACATGACGAGAGGTATTGGAACGCCAGATAGCAGCCCGGATCGACAGTGCGAGCACCGCCAACCAATGGCTGACGAAGAGGGCATCTCCTGGATGTATTCGTCTAAGGTGAGCAGCAATAGCGCACTGTGATGGATCCAGCGCGATAGCTACTCGTAGCACCTTCCGGCTCTTCATTTCTTCTCCATTTTCTTTTCTCCAAGAGTGGATATCGCTTGTTGCGGTGTTTGTAGTTTGTAGGCCAAGCGTCGGACCCGTTCGCGGCAGGGGCAAGCCAAGCCTTTGCGTTGGTGCTGTGAGTTGGGCGGGGCAACCTCCCCGGTCGCTTACTTCCCGGCTGCCACTACTGCTGTGTCGGTTTAACCTCCCACTATAGAAAGCGTTTCAGAGCTCGATGGGTATACGCGGTGCAGCTGATGCGTTCCTAACGGGCGAGATTTAAATACTTCACACCCCGGACAGCTCATATGAGCTACTTGTAGCTACAGAGTACGTAGTATTGTGTACAGCTCACGCGTTCAAACCATCTGCAGCTGAGCTACGAACCCTCCTACAGCTCAAGCCGGGAAAACATGTGCAGCTCATGTAGCTCACATAGCTCACCGGTGAGCTATCGTCGAAAACCGAAAAGGGCTAGCTGAGCTACGGTGAGTTGATATGTCCAGTGTGTGAGACACCTATTAATAATTGATGGAATAAGCTCGGAAGAAGTAATAATATATTTAGAGTGGTCGTACGTACCCGTATGCATGCGCTTTGGGCATCGTCTACGCTATGCTCACAAGAAGTCTAAAATCTCGAATATCAGGCTCGTTGTTGAGTTTTGTTGAGGTACGCTGGATACAAATCGAGAATGATAGAATGATGTCGGTTCCTTGCGCTTGCTTGAGTACAGTCTCACCCGCCAAGCACACGCACGCGTGTTTTCTGCGCCTAAATCGTAGGTTCGAGTATTATGCCCAAAACGCCTTCCGTTACGCAGCACAGGTGGGGTGTACTGTAATGCCCGACGTAGCTTGGATTTACTAGTAGCTTGTGCATTGTGGGGCGTTTCTTTCGCAGGCAGGGCTACTGCTGCTGCTGCTGTAGACTATGGTTACATATTTCGATACGGTACGCGTCCCCCCGTTCAAGGGAGTTGGGCGAGGATCGCCTGCCACACATCGGCAGGACGCGTATCGAAACCTGACACCCTGGGGAAATAACATGTCACGGCACCTACAACCGAGCGCGGGCACAACACAAGCAGAAATCTCTGCAAAGCCAAACCTAACGTAGTATAATACTTCGTATAAATTGGATATGTAGCTATAACTTTTTTTATGATGAGACTGGATGAGATGTACCTCGTATACGTACAAGGTGTCTACGGTTGGCAGCGCATCGCATATAAATGAAAGCGATCCCAAGGTCATTGGCAAATGGAAGGACTGGTCTTATATTGATATGAAGCCTTGCTTTGCAAATTACAAATGTATCAGATACGAATGTCATACGAAGTATCAAAACATAAACTCATGGTCGTGTCCGCCGACAAGAAAGCATGTTTTGTTGAGTTATATTACATACAAAATTATGGTCGTTTCCTCCGCCAAAAATGTATATTTTGTTGAGCCCCTGTATATTTTCATTTCTCCCCAAAATTAAGCGGTCATGCGCGACATGGTACAACACAACACAATCCTCAATCGACGGGAGAACAGCGTATACGTCTTACAATCTGTTGGCAAAGATATTTAGGCCTTTGGTCTTCTTAATCGTGGTCTGCACTTCGGAATCGTGGCCCGCAGTTCAGAATTTTCTCGCTCGGTGCAAAAGCCGTGCAGCCGCGTTTTAGCCTAGTTTTGGCCCGTTTTGGGTGCGGGCTGGGGTCAGGGTCAGGGTTAGGGTTTGGGTTGGGTCTACGCTGGTAGCTTGATCCTACCAGGAAGTGCTTCCTAGCCGGCTAAATCATGAAGTTATTACACGTGAATAGCCTACCCATCTAAATATCCTTGATAACCGATTGTGAATAGGAGCTCGGAGAACATATGACACGACAAATCGCGTATGCTCCCACGGGCGTATCAGTTAAACTTTCTTGATTCCGAGACAATGATGGTACGCTGTAGGCAAGTTGTTGACAAATGCTGAAATGGTGGTGCGCTGTGAGCGAGCCCATGAAGTACGGTGAGAGCGGTCAATAAGTCATTCCGTGAAAAGGCTCACCCGTACAGTCCCCCCCCCCCCCTGATTACCAAGTGTTTTGCCTGGCCAGCCTAACTCCCTGCCACAACGCGGGCTGCTTGTGTCCTAATCGCATGGATATGTTTAAGTAACGCAAACATCTACCCGTACGAGGGTATTGCAATAGTAACTGGTTTACATTGACGAAGGTTAAGATTTCATATCCAGTGCTGTAACGTAGCGTATGTTTCAACTCCTGCAGGTGAAAAGAGAAAGGGTATGGGTGGTTAGGGCATCATGCGAGGCGCTTGAGGTATGGAGCGAAACATCCCGTCCACTTTTCGGATCACGACACGTGCGCTACTGGATTAAGAATGGCCATGTACACCAGCAGCGATTCTCACCACTTAATCGCTGATGATAATCGCTGCTGATGCGTATGGACACTACTAATCCAAACGCGAAGGTGTCGTGATCCGAAGTGGATGAGATTTTTTGCTCCACACCTCAAGCGCCTCCCACGCAGCCCTAACCACCATATCTTCTCCGTTTTCACTTGCAGGGGTTGAAGCATACGGTACGGTAGAGAACTGAATGTGAAACCTCAGCCAATGTCCACAACCAGTTCATGACAATATACCCTCGTACGGATAGATGTTTTGGGTTACTCGAACATACCATTAGGATACAGGCCGCCCGCTATGTGGTCGGGAGTTAGCTTGGCAAGGCAAAACACAGAATGTACTTGATGTAACTTGACAACCTGACTGTTAAAGGCAAGGAATCGACAATCTCGACTTATTATCAAATGTACAAAACATCATACCTGGTACCTCACGAGAAGCCGGAAGGGGCTATCGCACTGGATCCATCGCTGTGCGTTGTTCTGCCACCTTGGAAGAATGCATCCTCATGGCGTCCCCTTTGTCAGCCAAGGCAACTTGCCGGAGAGTGGCACCGCACTGGTCTTGTGGACCTCGGAGTCGATTGCGGTGACACGCTCTCGCAGGTTGCCTTGGCTAACGAGGGTGCCACGAGGACGCATGCTCCCAAGGTGAGCAGAATAACGCACCGCGATGGACCCAGCGCGAGAGCCCCTTTCGGCTATATAGGAGGTACCGGTATATTTTTATGTGGCTGGAAGGCAAGAAGTAGAGATTACTGACTCCCTGCCTTTCGCAGTCAGTTTGCCAAGTAATAACGTGTGCGTTGTGCGTTTGTCCTGGCCAGCCTAACTCCCGACCACAACGCGGGCTGCCTGTGTTCTAATGGTATGTTTGATAAACCAAAACATCTACTCGTACGAGAGTATACTATAGTTCTGTTGACTGGTTGTGTTTATTAGCGAAGGGATCATCCCCAGTGTTGTGTGCTCTACCGTCTGTTTCAATCCCTGCAGGTGAAGAGGGAGAGGGTGTGGATCGCTGGAGCTGCGCGGGAGGCATTTGAGGTGTGGAGTAGAACTTCCGGTCCACTCCGGACCACCACTACTACACTGCCAGATTCTAAATGTTGTACAGGAACAACAATCGCCAGGGGCAACTTGGTCAGCGTTCATGGCCTTCTGAGGTCGTTGGGGGCATTTGTGGACCCCGCAGACGAGTGCGCAGACAATGTCTCGAAGGTTGCCTTGGCTGGTGATGGTGCTGCGGTCGCTGACTCAGGGAATGTTTCAGGTGCTTCCATTGTGTCGACTCTAGAAGTGGATTACAAGACTCTCTGTCTTGCGGCCTACCGCCATGCCCGCATCAAGATGGCGCTGCTGGATGTGTCTAATACTGTCAGCATGAACACCCTTTCCCAGTACTTCAACAGCTTGTGTCCCGAGACCCACGTTGTCAAGGCTACCACGGCCGACCAAGCTAGGGCTAATAGTAACCTCTGCACCTCGCCACACGACACGAAGATGGAGGCACGCAACGATTTGGTGGACGTTTTGTCGCGTCCCATGGCAGATCGATTAAAAGGCCAAATCAATCTGGGAGCGATCATCCCAGTTCGGCATGCTGACGTGCAGGGCGTCTGTGGCAGGGCGGATGACTCCGCCTTTAAGTTTACGGGGTTGACCCGCGGCAATGGTCGCACCATTCGGAACTGCACGCCCCTTCATTGCGCCGTCATTTGTGGGGAAACGGACGTGCTAGAGGCTCTGCTAAAGGCGTACTATATTCGCGTCGATACCGGTGCCAAGACTAATGAGGGGATGACCGCTCTCCACTACGCAGTCCAGCAAGGAGATACACGCGCCATCAAGGCGCTCCTACGAAGCGGAGCAGATGCCCGTGCACGCACCAAACGCAGGGAAACGGCTTTACACATGGCGGTTCAGTTAGACAACCTGGACAACGTAAGGACCCTCCTCGGAGATGGCGGGCATGCTATACGAGCCGTAGACAAGGGCGATCCGTCTCCTCTGAAAGCGTCGTGCGGGGAGTCGAATGTGGAGTTATTGCCGTCGCCGCGCATGCGACCCGCAGGAATTTTGCGGAAGAGCAATCGCACAGGAGAGAGCGAATTTGAAGATCTGCGTTCAGCTGAACACGAACAGTGGCTTGAAGCTGCCAAGATGTCTCCACGATGCAGTACCTGCGTGAACAGCGGCAATGAGCTTGGCGAAAAACCCCTTCACATTGCCGCATCAGTCGGCAACATTAAAGTGGTGCAAGCACTTCTTGCACGCGGAGCTAGGCCTCAAGCTACCGATAAAAGAGGCGATACTCCATTGCATACCGCTGTTGCACATGCTCATCACGACACCGTGTTGGCTCTTTTAGCGGCAGGGGCATGCGTCGGGCGGGCCAACAACGAGGGCAGAACACCCCTCCATGTTGCCTGCGATTTCGGCGGACGGCTCTCCCTTGCAACGATCGACGCTTTGCTTGCACATGGCGCCTCGACGACTTGTGAGGAATGCAACGGTTGTACTCCTCTGCACGTGGCGACATTATCATTGGACCATAAAGTGGCGTCTGCAGCAGCCGGCGCGCAAGGAACACTTTCCCGCGAGTCTGGGGTCGGCAACAGGAAGGATTCCACGTCCCTCCACGTCTCTGTGGACAAATCCAGTGAGGATGTTGTCGAGTTCTTGCTTGCCCACGGGGCTCCGGTGAGCGCGAGAAACCACCAAGGAAAATCCCCACTCGGTTTAGCTTGCGAGAAAGGGCACCTCGGTATCGTGCACATCCTGCTTTGCGCCGGAGCATCGCCTGGAGTCAAGGGGGAGGAAGGCATTAGCCCCCTCCACACTGCATGCGCACGTGGAAACGTTGCGATGGTGAAGCTATTGCTCGATGCCGGAGCTCGCGCTGAGCACTATTGGAATTCAAGAGGTGTATCTCCGCTTCATGTGGCAGCAGAGTGGGGGAACCTGGGTGCCGTCAAAGCCCTTCTCCCTCGACTCAAGAGGAGGCAGATCGACATGAACAACACTCTTGGCGCAACACCTCTCATCGCCGCGGTGAAGCGGCAAGACAAGGACATTGTCGCTGCGGTGAGTTATGGGTCAATTTTTGGGACATAAATCGGTATTTTTCTTCATTGAAGCTCTCTTAAATCGCAAACCCCCTACAACTGTTTTGTGTTTGGGGGATGATGCATATTTGCAGCGGGGGGGAGGTGAAATAATTTAGTGTGTACTTGTTTTGTTTGAGGAGACGATATCGAAACCGCTCATAATCATGACAGGCAGTAAGCTCGCCACTCGTATGCGCTAATTTAATGAGTCCATGAACCAGCGGGCCTGCTAAGAAAGTAAGGTATCGTGGCATGCGCTGCTGTTGCAGGTTCGCTGTAAAAGTTATCAAAATGTACACGGCGAAACGGCGTAGATAGAATGCAATGGCAAGAAAATATCGAGTACCAAGGGTTGGTTTCTGAGATGGCCAAACCCCTCGCTTGAAACGGTACTTATTGTAAGCTGAACGCAACCTGACACACGGAATCGCTGCTTACCCACCGCTGTGTCAATCAGCTTAAATTCCAGGAGCAGGATCGCAGCATTAGTTGGGCCCTCCTCAATTTTACCTTCCGTTCTGCATGCATGTGGTTGGTTCGGTCTACTTAAACCGGACTGTAACGCGCGCCGGCCTCGTTTTTTCGCGGCGTCATGCAGCTGCTAAAGGCAGGCGCGGATCCAACTGCGTGGACACCGGAGGGCCGTCCACTGTTGTCGGTCGCAGCCGGCATGGCCTCCAACTCCGACTCCGCGGAAGTGGTCCGCTCTCTTCTAAACGGGGGGGCTCAGCCAGGCGCCTACTGCGTAGACGGTTTATTGCCTCTTCATATCGCGTGCGCAGCCGGTGGCGATGCCGGAGTCGTTCAGGCGCTGCTTGCAGGAGGGGCGGAGATCAACTCTCCATGCCCGGGAGATGGTTTCCTCCATCCGCTTCATTTGGCAGCGAGAAGCGGACATGCTGAGGCTGCGCGGGTGCTTGCTACCACTGCTGGCTGCAGACTTCATGGAAGAGCTAATAATCGGCGAGTCAAAACTTCTAGTGTGATGTCGCTCGGTTTTTGTGAATCGCGACCCACATCGGTTGATCTTCGAATGCATTCGACGGGGCTAGTATATCGAGGGTTGACACATACTTATGCGGCAGCGTTAGTTTGCCCACTTGGTACAAGGTCATTTTCAACCGGCGCGCCACTAGGCTCTCCCATGGTATTTTGTTTTGCACACTCTTGAGACATGGTTCGGTAGACATAATTATTTTATGGGTTGCTCAGAGATCGCGAGCACGGTACGTAGGCATCGCGAATCGATGCGATCACGGTAGTATGCTGCCTTGTTGCCTGGCAGCCGCCTGCCATAAGCTTTGCGCCCCCACGGCCCTATCCTTGAGACCCGAACCACGAAAACGCCTCCTCCGATTCCTCATCCACATTTTTTCCTTACGAAACGAAAACTCGTTTGTCCTATTGCTGTGCCATGCTCCTAACCCCCCCCCGTTGGATCGCCAGGGCTACCGCTTTGACGATGGCTGTCTCAAATGGGCACACGGAAACAGTTCGTGCACTCTTGGAATCTGGAGCGACTCTCGAACAAAATGTGTTGGACGAAAATGGAACCGACATTGGGTCCCACGTGCACCTGGCTATACTCAACGGACACATAGACACCTGCGGTTTGCTGCTGCAGGCGATGACAATCGAAGCTCAGGCTCGAGCGCGCAAACTTGGCACGGATAACATAGGAGGTGTTAGACTCACAGATCAATCCTGTAGTACAACATCCGGTGGGGTGCGTTGTTAGATCATCGGGGTGGGATCCTAGTTTAATACCCGTGATGCAGACCGTCCGTCGTTAATGTTTCAACGACGGAGAAGCTGGGCTATGTTTTAGACTGATTGTTGATGTTGACGATAGTGATGACCTTCGATTGACGAAACGTGACAGCAATCCATCCATCTTGCGACACCAGGAATTTCGTCATGGAAGTCGCAATTTATCTGCGGTACGTGAGCGGAAGGCTGTAATTTTTCACTCAACACTGTATTCTTGCCATGAAACCGTAGTATTAATAGTAGCGCCCAGGTCAATGGTAGATCCACGGAGGTGGGTGGAAACCTGTTTCTTTACGTAAACTTCGGGCAGGACGTAACTTTCTCTCCAATAGTTTAGTGTGGCTTGGGGTGTTTCTCAATGTATTGAAGTTAAAATAGCGCTAAATGCGACATATGCGTAGGAGTATGGGGGAGTCGGGACGAGGTATGCCTTGTGAGTATGAGCAAGCGTACAGGCCTGCAAAGCTGCCTCTTTTCAAGTACAGCCAATGAGGAGGTGCAAACTGCTTTAGAAAAAGGCCGTATTGTTACGGGGGAACATAGTAATCCGAACCAAACACGGTTATTAATAGTAAACACAGGGGATAAATTTAGGGTTTTTGTGTATACAGTAGGTTTTGATTACTGTTGCCCCCAGTAAGAGTACTTGGTGCTGTGCATGTACGTACAGACGTGTGTCAAGCGCGATTCGAGTGATTCTTCCGGCCAATTAATAGTAGGCCGAGCGCTGTGGAGCAGAGGAAGACCAGAGACAAAGACTCTGATACCACAGTATATGCATACCTGGTACATACGAGCGCATGTGATGGGGATCAAATCAAGTCCACGTGCATGTATGGGGTATGATATGAGCATGGCCAGTGAAGTAAATATATTCTCCCTCAATCTGCCACATGTTTTGCGCGTTGACATGTGTCGACAACATCTTCGCAGCCGTCGATCGTTCGCTCGCGACCGTCGTGTCTTTGTTCGATCATGTACCAGGTGTAATACAAACAATAACACAAAACAACGAAACTAATAACTGGTAACACCTAGGGAACAGCAGGGCAACGATTGCCCTGCTCTACAGTCGACAACATCTTCGCATTTTTGGCTGTTTCAGTTGTGGATAATGATGGATTCAGGTAGTGAGGTCATGGATCATGATGTAAAGATCACAGAGATCATGGAGCATGCTATAGATATCACCAAGATCATGAGATCATGAGGGGTGAGTGAGTGAAGGTGAAAGCATACGATGTGTTATCATCGCCGCATGCTGGAAAGACAGGACGAAGGGCCAATTGGTGCACGTACCCGAAATGTTCACCATTTGTTGCCTCACTCACAGGCTTTGACACCCGTCCGGTCGCAAATACAAGCATTCGTTGACAAGGAAACCACCACCAATAATACCCGATCGCCGGTAGATGGCACGATATCCCATGGTACCGCTGGGAGTATTCCCCGAGCTGCTCACTAGAACAGGGCGCGAGTCGGCCCTTACGAGAAATATTCCACACGTTGTCGGACAGATCAGATCATTGTGCAGATAACACAGATGGTTTTCACCGATCTGCATCATCTGCATAAGTTTCCACGAGGTTGATCTACATAATCTGAATGATCTGCACGTGTTTCCGCAGCAGTGATCTACAGGGTTTGGTATTATAGTGTATGCATGCACCCGGGTTTGTAAGCACATTGTACTCTGATCTGGTACGATCTGTGTGATCTATACACGTTTCCACGTGATGATCTGTAGGATTTAAATTACCTACTGTTTACATACGAAGTATGTCCCAACCCATTGATCTGTATGATCTAGGTCAGGCAGATCATGATCTGTCTAACGTGTTCCAACACTCACAAGTCGGGTCAGGCATGACTCTGCCCAAATGTCAAAGAATCGGCGGGGCGTTGCGTTTGGCGGCGGGAGCGCGAGCAGAGGTAGCAGAGACAGATACGAGCCTGCTACGCCAAGGCTCATCTTCCGGCGTTGCGTGTGGCTCAAATGGGAGGGATTCGTCAAACAAGGAGTCGATCGATGTTTTTCACCTACTAATAAGAAACAGGAAAGCTGGCCCAGGCAGAATTTGCTGCATGAAAATCAGTTTAAGAAAGAGGATAGCTGGCCCAGGCTGGATTATATAGTGATACAGAGTACAGGACACCTAATTTTTATAGAAATAAGAAAGTGAACCTGCTGCTAGCTGTCCTCTGCTGGCTGTGAGTGCTGCTGCTGTTGATTGTTCGTTTTCACGCTTGATTTTAGTACGAATAATAATCGCCATCACTCAGACAGCACGCATCTTCTGGGGATGAAAACAGCAGGGCCCACTGTTCGTGTGAGAATGAACCGAGGGTCCAAAAGGCTCATCTTCCGGCGTTGCGCGTGGCTCAAATGGGAGGAATTCGTCAAACAAGGAGGAAATGAAAATGCTGATTGATGATGTAGTCTGGGCGTTGCGTGTGGCTCAAATGGGAGGGATTCGCCAAACAAGGAGTCGATCGATGGTGACTGCTTGCTGTGGTTCACTTCATAATCATGTTCGAATCGGAAAAATCTCATTTGAGCTCAACTCGGAAAGCTGGGTCTGAAACGCACATCATATATTATATATATAATACGTACGCTCTACTGTCCTGCCGCCGCAACACCCTGCCACCCACACCACTTTCCCCACGATGAACCGAAACAAACAAAATAACAGACCTAACAGACCTACCAGGCACCCTGCCTGGTGGTACTCTTGAAGCTACGCTTGGATGCGCGCCGTATCGCTACCTCTTCTACTACTTACTGCGAGCACGGCGGCAAACCAAGCAGTGAAAACAACACGAAAGCGCGTACGTATTGGACAATGCCCCTCGGGTTTCCAACCGAAATCAATCAACCAACCAATAAAATAAGGCATCAATCAACCAACCAATAAAATAAGGCATCAAGCAACCAATCAATAAACCACCAATCAATCAATTAGCCAATCAAATGGCCGCACCAAGTAGTTCCTGGAATATTAAAAAGCGCTTCCCCGTGGCTTTTATGGCAGAACCTGCCCCGCGGTGCCCTTCCTTGCCTTGCCCGGCAGCCTCACCGGCTAGTTAGTATGCTCTTCGTTTTACAACCCGTATCAATCAACCAATCAATCAATCACTCATCACTTAATAATCAATCAATCAATAAACCAATCAATCAATCACTCCATCAATCAATCAACCAATCACTCAAGCAATCGCTCAATCAATCAATCAATCAACAACTACTCATCAAGCACTCACTCAATCAATCAATCACTCACTTAATAATCAACCAATCTTTAACCAATCAACCAATAATCATCAATCAACCAATCAATCAATCAACCAACCAGTCAATCAACCAATCAATCAATCAACCAATCAACCAATCAAATCAATCAATCATCAATCAATCAATCAACCAATTCAACCAATCAATCAATCAATCAACCAATCAATCAATCAACCAATCAACCAATCAATCAACCAACCAGTCACAATCAACCATTTCAACCAACCAATCAACCAACTGTAACAAGACCGGGGTGGAGACACAGGGTATCTCCTGCAGGTTTGCCTATTAAGCTAATCCTGGGTGTTACTCACATTCCTCACGAGCTTCTTTA
>JAYJME010001976.1:0-14779 GCA_036873775.1 Costaria costata
TGAATGATATGAGTACACCCCCCCTCGCCTATTGTCGAAGCAATAGACCATTGTTGTGTCTATTGTCCAGGGTGTGCTCCTACCCTGTACCTGGTAGCATATTTGTGTGGTATAATACAATATCGTATCAAAACATGATATGTATAATACGTGATCCGTTTGTGAAATGGACATTCGTGGTCGACGAAGCATACGTATCACATGTATTATACGGAAATAATTGAATACCAGGTGTAAATTAATATTGGGACTATTTTACATGCATTTTTTCGTACACAATACTGGTACCTGGTCGTAGTACGATTCTTTGAAGCCTCGGTTGCTTCGCTCCCTCGGCTATAAAATCACCACGGGACTGTCAGGTTTTCAGGTGGAAGCCAAGAGAAGGAAACAAAGAAGCAGAAACAGAGAACAGAACACCAGCAGCGCACACAGACCGGCAGCACAAGCAAGACCAGCACTGACACAACTGACGCGAGTACTACTACTGCTGTAGAACGGTACAGCATCACTCTACGAGAAGATGGTAAGTTTCTTGACGTCGCCTTCATGGTATGGTTGTCGGTAGCCGTCTCGAAGCTTTAGGCACGTACACATCGCTTGAAGACGCACCTGTGTCATGCAGCACAGCAGCAGTAGGTATATGATGCAAATCGACGAGAAATGGGAACGCTGGACCCCATGCGCGATTACAATGAAGGGACGTACGGGCGGGAGAAGGGAAGACACCTACCTGTGATCACGGCCTGTCCAGAATGCCGCTGAGGGTAATTTTTTCCACGAGTTGAGCTTGAAAGTACTAATAGAGAGGTAAATGAGGCAAGGCTGCCTCGTACTTGCAGTAGGCTGTGTGCGTTGGAAAAAACAAAACTGAAAAATACGAAATCCCGCCGCGAAGAAAAAAACAGTCAGCAGCACCGCCATCAAAACCACCACAACTCAGCGACCGCGGGCAGCCAACTCGTGACGGCTTGCGACAAAACAAGCCCCATCCGTTAGCCCCAGCCCGCTCGCTCCTGTAGTCACCGAGTTTGTGGAAATCGGTGACATACAGCTCTCGCAATCGAAAAAAAGAAAAATCACGAATGTTACAAACAGGTAACAGAATACACAGCTGACAGATAGACAGACAGACTAATTAAATGTTGGCAGCATGTATGCACCCCGCAATGAAGAGGCCTTTTTGCCATATGGCAAAACACGGCCTCATTACTAGTAGAGGTGTAAATCAGGCAAGGCTGCCTCGTACTCCCAGTTGGTAGTGTGCGTTCGAAGAAAAATAAAATTCAAAATCCCGCCGCATAAAAACAACACACAGCAGCAGCAGCACCGCCACCAAAACCACCGCATCACGGCGACCGCGGCCAGCGCCAGACGGCTTGCTACCAAACAAGTCACAATCGTTAGCCCAAGCACGCCCGGTCATGAAAACGCTGGGTTTGTGGCAATCGGTCAAGTACAGCTCTCACCATCACAAGTAGTGCAACACTACGACTGTTACGAACAGACAGTACACAGACAGACATACAGACAGACTAAATGAAATATCGGAAGCCTGTACGCACCCCGCTATGAAGAGGCTTTCTCGCTGAAGGCAAAACACGGCTTCATTACTAGTAGAGAGGTAAATGAGGCAAGGCTGCCTCATACTCGCATTAAGCTGTGTGCGCTCGAAGAAAAAAAACAAAAAAATCCCGCCGAATTCCAAAACACACCACCAAAACCACCGCAACACGGCGACCGCGGGCAACTCGTGATAGCTTGCGACGAAACATGTCACACGCGTTAACCACAGCCCGCCCGCTTCTGCAGACGGCAGGTTTGTGGAAATCGGCCACGTATAGCTCTCGTAACCAGTGATATAGGGCGCCGACAGACAGTACACAGCAGGCAGCAGACAGCGAACAGACTAACTAAATAATGGAAGCCTGTACGCACCCCGCTATGAAGAGGCTTTTTAACCATATGGCAAAAAACGGCCTCTTTAAAAATGAGAGTTAAAAATTGTACCGGCATGATATTTTAGAAGAGTACAAGTGCGAATGCTGGCGCCGGCGTATACTTGCCCGTGCGTGCGTGCAAAACTTTTTTAAGATTTGCGCGTAAAAATCATTAGCGGTTTATGTATGGCAGGAGTTGCAGCAGAAATGTTGTATGGCACCCTGTTCCCATTTGGTACTTTTTTACCCCGCCGTGGGCCCTCCTCATTTGGCACCCTGCTCCCTGCTCCCACCTAGTCGTGCAAAAATATATTAAGACCCGCAGGGCCGCCGGAAGCCCACCTGGCACTCAAATTATATGTAGAAATATTCCATGCCGATAATTTGAGTGCCAGGTGGGGCTCCGGCAGTCCTGTGGGACTACGTATGTTTCTGCACCACTAAGTGGGAGCAGGGTGCCAACTGGGAAGGACCCGCTGCGGGGTCAAAGTATCAAATGGGAGCAGGATGCCATACATGTCTACTGCAACTCCTACCGTACATAAATCGCTAGTGAATTTTACGTGCAAATCACAAAGGTCTTGCACGCACGGGCAAGTATACGCCGGCTGCGGTGCTGGTGTTCTCGTGATTCGGTTTTGACGAAACGAGGAACCGGCGTGCGACAAGCTCTCGATGCGCTGTGTCCCTGCCTCCGGGCATCCTTGCTATAACTATGAACGGTTAATAGTACTTGCAGAGTAATCGAGGCGTTTCATTCGACTATGCCAATACCTACCTGATACCTGTGATGTAGTATATACCAGGGATACACACGTATCACCCTTCAGGTTTGCTATCAAGCAGGTCTCGTGTTGCCACTCACTTGTAGTTTCCCTTTGTATAGAAGCTTGTTGTATTGTTATTGATCCTTTCGAGACGGATGGAAGCGGTCTGACCAAAGGGGAACAAGGAACTCGTTCACTGACTCGTCCCCTGGTTTCCCTCAATTTCCATCCAAGTACTACGTAACCCGTTTTTCACTACTGTACTTCCAAATCCTGGAATGTAGGTCTTTGCAGGCTTCCAGGGCAATATCATAACATTAGCCCACCCTGATGAGCCGTATACGCAGAAATATGGAGGATTCGGGGAAACACTGGTTCCACGAACTAAAACATGAATCGAAGATGTGGCTGCTCTAAACCCACTCTCACACCTCTACCCTGTGGGGCTACGAAGCCTCAGGAAGACTGCTGAACAAGAAAAAAAAGGGAATCCCGGCCGTACTGGCGGAATCCTAGGCGCAGAAACTACCGCTCCAGCCCGAGTGACGGGGGTGATAAACGGAATCCCGAAAAAAACAGAAAAAAAAAACACAAACAAAACCAACGTCTCCAGCGAGGGTAGGCGGATATGCAAGAATAAAACAGAAGAACACGAGCTACCCCGAGGTCCCAAGCGAGGGGGGGGCGGAAATACGGGATTTGAAAGAGACAAAACACAGACAAACTGGACTACGTCGCGGCACAAGCGGCAAAATCCCCAGACCGTCCCCAGCTCGGGGTGGGGGAGGTCGGTGGGACAAAAAAATAAAAGAAACCCAAAACAAAATAGAAAACTCGTGGCTAACGGCAAACGGGCGAAAACGCGGACGTTGAACACGAGGTCGTCAAAAATCCTGGCCATAAAACCTGGAGCGGTCGCAAAAACAAACTACCTGCACACTGCAAACACGATGCATGGAAAATCGTCGCCCGAGCCGGAATAGACATCGGTCGCAACCCTGCGTAAACGACGTCAAAAACCCAGCCGGGGAACGGTATATCACAAAACAACTCACAACGAAACGCCAGAAATCCCAAGAAAATAAAAAAGAAAACTACAAACGATCGAGGGCAGCAGTGGGGTGGAAGTCAGCGAATCACGTCTGCACCTCGAGATTCGTCTACGTTACGTTGAATACCCCGTACTATCGATCTACCCAAACGGGTTTGCAGGCACCAGTAAACCCTAACCGCCCCTGTCAAAATTGTGTAACGAGCCGGAGAGAGCGGAAGCTTGATCGGTCCCGGGTCGTCCAGAAAACGCACCAAGTATTCCCCATCCGTCGTCGTCTTTGTACCAAAAATGAGCCCCATTGGGAAGCACCGTTGTGCTGTAGTGACGCAACCAGTCAGCGTGCGGCACGCAGCTGTAGTCAGGTGCCGGAAAACGCTCGCCGTTACCTTAATCAAGTTCCCGTTGTTCAATACCAATGCGCATCTGGCGGTATATGCGTTTGGTTTGGCGGGCTGGTTCGGGGTGCCGGCCCAATAGAGTAAGGTGTGATGCCGCGAGAGCTGTAGATCCATATTCCTCTCCCATGAAGGGCGAGGAAGCCCGGTCCAGTGCGTCTCGTCACCGCGATGACCCCACCCCGACCACGGGCCGATTCATGACCGGTGATATTTCTACGTCAAGCCGTTGGAGGGGCGTCGACACATTGTCTTGAGTGGCGTGATATGGAGGGGATTTCTTGGTGAAATTGTTAAGCACGTGCTGTGTCAACATAGCCGGCAGATATTTAGGCATGTTATCATCGTCACAAGGGTTGGCACAGAGCTTGCAGCGCGCCACGGAGACTCAGCGATATGCACCCGTGCCAGGCATGTCTGAGGGCATATCCAAATAGAGGAGTTTAGCCCCAAGAGGGGAACCGTCAAGTTGTGTCATCGGAAGAACAGGGGCCAACAGCAAGAATCTTGAACTGGACCGTCCAATTGAGCGAAAACTTGGATTGGAGCACCTTCTCGTCCGTGCCAGGCTTCATACCCTGGCGAATAGTGGCGGCCATGTTATACACCCAGGCCCAATTACCCGCGGAGAACTTCGGGACCTGGTGCTACGCATTGGTCGGTGGCCAGGTCGCAATATGCAAGATGGTCGCGGGACAAACTCTGATGCCCGGCAACCCCGGTACGTTCGAAAACCGTGAGAGGGAGACGTGGGAGCCTTCTCATGTGGATTTCGTTTGGAGCTAACCCAGTGGCTGCGCTGAACGAACTATTAAAGGCAAACTCAACGTGAGGGAATTGCGCAGCCCAAATGTCTTGCCGCTCGTTGACGACCGTAGCCAGTATTTGTGCCACCGTGTGATTTACACGCTCCATGCGGCCATTGCCGTTGGGGTGGTAGGAGCTGGTGGCGATTTTACAGACGCCAAGAAGCTTGTATACGGCGTTCGAAAGCTTCCGAGCAGGACTGGAGGCCGTTGTCCGAGAAGATGCTGCGCGGACATCCCCAAAGACGAATCTACCGGTTGATAAGAATGTTGGCCGTAAATTCGGCAGCAGTAACCGCGAACATATCTGCGCGACAGCTGAAACGGCCTGCGAAAACCACAATGTCGGTGTTACCCCGCGGCATGACCGGCAGCGGGCCGAAATAGTCTACACTGATCGCGATGCCCGGCCGTGAAGGGAGGAGCATCGGGATGGTAGGCCAACGTACCGTTTTCTGCGCTTGACATTTCAGACGGTGGCGTAACCACCATCGTGTGCAAATGTCCATTCACACCCACCAATATAATCGTTCGAGCATGCGGAGTGTGCGTGTCACGCCAAGATGGCAGGAAGTTGTCGAATGACAGGCCTGCATGACTCAAGGGTGCATGGACAAAGGCACGTAATTGCGGACAGGCTCTTCGTCCAAAAGACAAGCCGCGCGTCCCACCGGTCGTGGTGAGCGTATAGGGAGAGGCGGGGTTGGTTTACGGACGAGGAGAACGATACCGTCATCGGTAGTGTGGAGGCGACCCTTCCCAGCCAACTCTTGTATCTCCGTAAACGAGGGGCACTGGTGCGAATCAAAGCTCATCAAAAACTTGGCGGGCAGGGCCGATGGCCGGCCGAGGAGAATGTATCTTATGGCAGCATTGCACGAAGGTTTGCTGCCTGTTGATCCCGTTCCCAGTCAGCGCGTGAATAGCGCGCAGCGGAATTACCAAAATTTAATTCGGCCGCAGTGTCGAGGGCGTCCAAGTCGGCCGTAGTGGACTGAAGGACAGAGGAGGGCGGGAGGCGTAAAAGCGGGACTCCTAGATGTTCTTCTCGGTCGCGGTCAGACGGAATGGGTACCGTCGGGACAGGTGTTGGAGAACGAGGTGGGTCTGCAGCGACGGCCAAGGGCGGCCGCGGCCGCGGAGCACGTGGCGGGGTGCTGGTCCGCCGAACAGGCGAACGAGGGGCCCCGCCAGGTCCGAAACCATAAGCTACAGCAGGCTGCGCGGCGCCTGCAGTAGCGACTGTTCGTCGGCGTGTTTCGGTGGAAATACGGCCTGAAAGCGGCATTGTACTAGAATCCGAGGGCGGCGGAGATGCGTGGAGCCTCAGGGGCAGAGAGGCGAGCTCGGCCGGAGCTAAGACCGCAGCGGAGTCGGCACCCTGAGTAGGGCTCGTCGGTGGAGGAGCCGGCTGTGGGACCCCTGAGGGCACAGCAAAAACCGAAGTGAAGGCGGTGTCGGCGGCAGGACAAATTGTCGCGCGGCCGGGACGGCAATCACCAGTAGCGACAATAACAGGAACGCGAGCGACGAATCTCCTCGTAAGAGCAGAAAGGCCGTAAATCCTCGTACGTGGCCCGTGTGCGTGAAAATCGCGAAAATTAGAAAGGGTGAGGGGAAGTTCAGCCAAAAAACGATGTCGGACAAAGGACTGACCCCCTCGGAGAAAGGCACGCCCTCGGAGTGCCATCTGCAGAGCCACATCGGCGAATCCCGGCGCACCAGCCCCGTCCCCTCTGTACTGGACATCGAGGAGAGGCGCTCAATGACGCCGGACCCGGCGCCGTCGCCGCCCGCGGGTCAGGCACACCGGCCTTCGCCCCCGCCCACGGGCCAGGCGCTGCAGCCTTCGCCGCCGCACACAGTTCAGGTGCTACAGTCTTCGCTGTCGCCCGTGGTCCAGGCGCAGCATCCTCCGCCCCCACCGCCTTCGCAGCAGCCGATGCACATGCGCGGGTTTTTTGCCGCTGGAGGCTGGGATCGCATCCCTGCGGAGTTAAGGATCAAGATGGACCACCCCAACGGGCTGCAACACGTGCGCCACAACGCGCGAGAAGACGCCGCTGTGGCCGCAGCCTTCCAGCGTGACTCCGAGGCTGTTGCGACGTGGCGGTAGTCGCCGCAGTGGAGACCGCACTTCGCGTGGCCGTGGCCACCTGCGCCTCGACGTCGGTGGAGGCCCGGCGCGCCAAGCACGAGCACAAGCAACTCCTACGTGCATACTAGCTCCGTCAGGAGCAGGAGAAAAGCCGCTCGGCGGAAGTCGCCAATGGACGGCGGAACGCTGAGGCGGCCAACACCGTCCGGAAGCGTTACCGTGTCGGCGACGCCCCTGCCTCTGCTGTGCCTTCTCCCGTTGGCCCGGGCTCTGCCGCTGGGGCTGCCCCTGCTGCTACTGCCACTGAGGCCCCCCCTGCCGCTACTGCTACTGCCGCTTGGGCCGCCTCTGCAGCTGCTGAGGCCACTACTGCCACCCCGGCCGTTGACTGCCGCTTGGGACGCAGCTGGCACTGCTGAGACCGTCGCTGCCGCTGCTGTGACCGCCCTTGCAGCTGCTGCGGCCCCCAGCTCTGTTAATCTGGACCCTGGGGCCACTCCCTCGCCCCTCCCGGTCACGGAATATGTCATTCCGAAGGTCTCTACGGAGGACACCTTCGTGGACGGCAGCGTGGCTGCATGGCTGCTAAGCCCCGCCGAGAGTTCCGCTCGGACTTGGCCAGAAAGGCCGTCGACGCCGCTAGCGACCTTCAGCAAGCAGCCCTGCAACTACCGCTGCTGCCCGTCAGTCTCGCGCGAGCCCAGACAGAGGGCACGCCCTTCCTCCGGTAGGAGCGCCAGGGTCTCATCGAGGCCCTCTACAGCGCCCTGACACTCGCCCATGGTTCGGCGATTGTCGCCGTTTTTTTGCCTACCCCGGCCGATGATGCCGCAAGGGGCAGGCACTCGGGGCCTCCCGACACCCAAAGCGGCAGTGGACCTGGCAGCCGTGGTGGAGGCCCCGGCGGCCACGGTGAGGGCCGGGGCCACCGTGGTGGTGACTCTGGTGTGGCGGCTCTCGTGGTGGATGACGCGCGAGATGGCGAGCACTACGAGCGGAGGGGGGGCTGAGCGGCGCTTGTACAGCAGTGGCTACAGTAGCATCAGCACTATCAACAGTGATATCACGCGCCTGACGACGGGCGCTGCGGGCAGAGGGCTGTCGTAGGTTATTGCGGGGGGCGCACAGAGGGAGGCTCGGAGCAGATACCACATCATCTCCAGAGCAGAGACCACATCATCCTCCAGCAAGTCCACATTATTGCCAAGTATGCCGGACGCAAGAGGCGACACCATACGTATCATCCTCTAGAAATATACCTGCAGAGGGCGTCTGGGAAAAAAATGTCCCAACGATGGTCTGGGCTGCCACCTCAACGCCCGAGCGAAGGGGCGGAGGTCCCAGAGAACGGCTCGCCCGTAGATCAGCATCCGAGACCGAGGCTTGGGCGACCACAGGTCTCGCAGCGCCAGCTGGGCGTGTCCCGAGGTCAGTAGCAGTAGGTGAATTAGTCGCCAAGATCGGTGCCGGCAGATCAGAGGCGGGAACCGAGGAGCCATGGTCTTGCCTTGTACTTGTACATTTCGTGGGTCCATGTCCGGGAGGAGCAGGCCGGGAGGCGGGAAAACAAAACCCAATCCCAGAGCCCGCGCCGCCGGAGGAGTCACCAGGAAGAACAAAACGTGGTGTAGACAGGCTGTGCTCAACCGAGCGAGGCATCGCTGACAAAACTCGATCAGTCAGGCTGAGAGATGCCTAAGCCAGAGGCTCGCAGTCTGAGCGGCGCGCTCAAAAACAGCCGTTGACGTCGGTTGAGGCGATATGGTGCCACGAGTAGTGAGCGGTAAACCCGCACCACGAGAATCTCGAGCGCCGTAATCGAGGCTCGGGGGGGCAATGGCAAGGGAGTCTCCTAGGGCTCCGCTGTCAAGGTCTACGGAAGCTAGGCCCACGCTTCGTGGGGGTGCTGGGGCTTTGCCTCATCAAGACGTCATCAAATTGGTGCCGAGAAAAACATAAACAACGCACACCAAAATAAAAATAAAAACGAATCCAAAGCAAACGGCAGAGGCGAGCGGTGGCGAGCGAGAACCGCTCGAAGGCTATGCCCTAAAGCCAGACGACGCCAAGTGTTGTAGTATTCCAGGGATACACACGTATCACCCTCCAGGTTTGCCTATCAAACAGGTCTCGCGTTGCCACTCACTTGTAGTTTCCCTGTGTAGAAGCTTGTTGTATTATTATTGATCCTTTCGAGACAGATGGAAGCGGTCTGACCAAAAGGGGGAACAAGGAACTCGTTCGCTGACTCGTCCCATAGTTTCTCTATACGCAAATGCCATCCAAGTGCTATGTAGCCCTTTTCCACTACTTCAAAGTCCTGGAACTTAGGCATTTGCAGGCTTCCAGGGCAATACCCTAACACCTGATACCCGGTACGTATCATACAGTACCTGTACGTTTCACTCTGTCCGGAAATGTAAGGACCATCAAGGGTATTTGTATGAATGCCCAATCGGTCCTTTAAATTTCCACATTTTCTCTCGACCTTGATTGCTATTAAAAGAGCCTGTGTGATTGCTACCAGGTACCAGGTATTACCCGTAGCTCGTACGCTACTTCGTAAACGGTTGCTACCACCATGAGTATGCCCTTGAGCACATTGAATCCACCATAACTGTCTCAAAGGTAAGCGTTCTGGGCAACCATGTGGGTTCTGTTTCCATATATCATAGAGCGCTTTGTATATGATACCAGTATACCTTGCTGACCAGTTCCCCGCCGCTGCTTCGCGCGTTCTATGGAACTCTGAACGCTCGCTGTATCAGGGCAATGCTGCTACGAAGGCGAATGGAAATTCCAAACCGGTCACCACTGACGATATCCACGATATCCAGCTTCAGCGGATGACAGTGACGGACACGACAGCACCGACCGCAACAACAGGAGCACCCTTTCCAGCTGGCGATCTATGGAAGGACCAGTCCGTCATTGTTTTTGTTGTACGACGACCAGGATGTAGTCTGTGCCGTGAGCATGGTGAGTTTAGTCCAAACGTTTCGTCGCTCGTAAAACTGCAGCGATCACGCTCACTCGCCGTGTTTCGTCGATCCCCTACAATACAGCAGAGAAACCTCAACACGCGAGTACAGCAGTACTCGATGTGTCGGGCGAGCGAAGGCTTGGGGTGTTCAGACACGACTCGGACGTTTAGCCCGGTGCAGATACCCAAACTTAGCGATTTCTCAGGGAGCGTAGCCCATATGCCATACATACGCGTAATTAGTTTGTGAGTAATAATATTCAAGCTTGGACCCGCTTCTATTTTATCCGGGACGTGGCGGAGTGTCGTGGGATCCTCGATACTGCCAGCGGTAGTTATCGTTCCACGATGTTGATCGAGATTGTTGTACTATGCCCGTCTTGGTGCTGGCAGCGTTGGATCTGAGTGCCAAGCAGCCCGACTTCGCGGCCAAGGGCGTGAAACTCGTGGGAGTGGTGCACGAGAAGCTCGGCGTGGAAGAGTTTTCGCTTTTCTTCAAGAACGGAGAAATTTACTTTGACGAGGAGAAGGCGTTTTTCAATGGTGAGACAATTGTGGAGCTTCCTTCGACTTACGCTCCCTCCAAACAGCAGTGTTTTTCTACTGTAGGTCAGATACATGCGATTCTGCCGACTCGTACCGATTGTTTATTGAGGATTTTCACCAACTTTGCGAAGCCGAAGCTCTATGTTACCAGTCGGGTGACGTGGGCTACCGTAAAAAACAAACTATGACAGCAAAGTATAACACCCCCCCCCTCGGATGAGTTCTATGGTCATACGACTACGGCCGGGCATGATATGAGTACACCCCCCCCCCCCCGCTCGGATGAGTTTCGATGCCGATTTTCTCGACAGTCGGTAGAGTTTAAACGCTGAGCGACGCGTCTATGAAAGATCTCGACTATTAATAGATCTTCCGAGATCCGGCATTTTCGTTGTTTGTGCCCCCCTTTAAGGCTGATTTAGGAGGAAATCGGCTCTGAAATTCGTCACAGGGGATTGTGTTTTACACCGTCGTACCAGTCGTATACGGTAAGTGTTAGCTTCTTTTCCAGACGGTCAGATGCGGCTCAGCAGTTGTATCACGTGCCGCATGCGAGCATCTCGCCAATTTTGTGTCCTTGCAGCCTGTAGGCTGCGTGATTGCCGGTTATCGCATCCGCGAAGTGGCCCGTGTTGCTACGCTCGAGGGGTTGACCCCGATCTCTGTGGTCTGCTCGAGGCGTAGTTTGTCTGGGCGTTCTTTTATGTGCGTGGTCTGGCAGAAATCCGGTGAAAATGTAAAGTTTTGCGCCGGGAGTTGAACTTTTCGCTACAAACACGCTGCGGGATGTGCAGTCCACCAAAATTATGCTTTCACATCCTCCACACTCGCCTGTTAATCAGCATGCCTTCGTCGTTGCGCTTGCCATCGCCACCTACACCTCAGCACTGGGCATGCGATGGGAGGGGCTATCGTCTATGCTCAAGCCAAGCGTCATCAAAAACGTAAAACGTGTGAGGAATAGAGGAGTCGAGGGCAATTTGAAAGGGGAAGGAAGGCTGCTCGGAGGCCTCCTCGTGGTAGGCGCTGGGAATTCCGGTGTTTCGTTCGAGCACAGGGAGGCGGTAAGTGGTGGTCTTGGTCTCACAGCGGAGACTGGTCTGCCCAGTCTATTCATAGATTTGTTTTTGTGTCCCCTTTCTACCAGTCAGTGACGCCGCGGCGTGCAAAAACGCAATCGTGCTTGACCCTGCATGGCATGGACGCCTTACTCATCATACGATATACGTACGATACATATATCCTGATGAGCACGAAAACATAGTTCGAAGTATTTATACTCGACGATGTGCTGCCGTCAACGCAGGTGTTCGGCGATCACGCCAGCATGGAAGATATTATGACCGCGGTGAACTCCGTGTCCAAGGCCAGCTAGCTGTGGGGCAGCTACACTTGAAGCCTAAAGGAGCCCACCTTTGCGAGGATTCACGCGCCGAGGTTGGGTGTACGGGCTCTGTTCTGGTGCGCACGCGGCTTCCTCGGGGCCGGGAAGTAGAATTGAGGGTTCAGTGAATGCAGTGCAAGCAACGTTTTTGTTGCGAAAGTGTCACTTTGTAGTGAATGCGCCCGAGAAATTATCGCTGGCGAATCCTTGGGACTGTCAGCGTCGCCGCATTGAAGGTGGCGCTGGGAAACACCACGGAATAATTGTTTGAAGCTTACGAGTAGAGTTGCCGAGGCTTTTGGGGTAGATGCGCTTGGTGGGCAGCCCAAGAAGACGTGAGCTAGGAAATTCGGGGGGTTGGGGGGTATCTGGTACAACGTCAGGCGAATCTCGTCGTACGAAAGATGTTTGTTTTGTCGCGAAGTATCTCTGAACGCCTCCGATATTTTGTGCTGGGCAGAGCCCTGTAACTCTCGAATCACGACGTGAAGATGGCACCGGATCGTGCTACGACGTACACGGTGCCTCGTAGCATTTTCACGTTAGGCACCCTGTCGAGGTAATGTACATACGTGCGAGTTACGTACGTGCGAGTTACGAGTAGCTACTTTTGTAGCATCGTACCCAAGCGGATGTTCTTGACGATGGGGTGTTGGTTCGAGTAGGGAAGTTGCACTATTTGTGTTATGTAAGCCGCTGTGATTTTCTCAAGACAGGCCAGGCGTCCCCGGTGGTCTGGTAGTTAACCTCATAAGACTAATAGCTCCGATTTCGTGGGTGTGATGACTTTTTCATAATATTTACGTAGTAATATACCGAAAGTGCGAGAGCGTGAATTGACAAAAAAAATCGAGGCAATCGACAAATAGTGGGAATGCTGAACCCTGTACGCGATAAAAATGAAGGCACGTATATACCGGGGGGAAGAAGGGAAGACAGACACCTACTACCTGTGACTGACCACGGCTTGCTTGTCCAGAAGGTCGATGAGGGTAACAACCTCCTAGTATACGACTTGAGTTGGAAAGTAAAAGTGATAAAAAATACGTAAATAATACGAGGTTCATTTAATAACTGCCTTCTCAACCCAGTCTAAACGTCTATTGCGCGCGTTCATTCATTCGCGGTGGTGGGAACCCCAAGAACAAGACGGAATAACATTACGTATTCGTGGACGGTACACGTCGACTTGTATATAACGTGCCCGTGGGTCCACTGATCCGTTGCCGAGACCACGTGCGTATTGCGCACCAGGTATAGGCGACAGTGCTTTGGATGGCGTCACGACAAAACAAGGTCCTTGGCACTTTACCGTCAAGATATATAGGATTTCGCAGAACAGACCCTCTTTGGACGTGGTTCATGGTCGTGAGACGGCGTGGTAGCTGAAGGCACCCTCGACACTAGCCGAACGCGGGGGTGAAGTGTCGAGACCGGACGGACCGGGGTTGGAGTGACGCAGAAATCGTTGTATTATGTGGGGGGATGATGGTCGACAGGTCCTAGGTGTGAGGTGCTGTTTATTGTGGACCGCCGTAATAGATGCACAGCGCTCTGCCTGACGACTTCGCATCCACGCGAGCAGTCCTCCTCGGAATAAAAATGTGCTTGCGTTGGGTGCCCCCTGATGCTCTCGGGTGGCAGGACGGTTGTCCTTTTTGTGTGTCTTTGACGTGGCGTCAGATTCCATTACCCCCTGTAACGCAGTGCTGCACTGCCTGTCGGAGGAAGTGCCTTCAATGGTTCGTGGCCCACAGTTAGAATAGGCTACAACGTGATAGCGGTCTTGCGCATGCATTTCCCACTATTCGAACTTTCTCCATTTACCGCGTAAGTGTGATCGAACCGCAAGATTCATGCTTATAAGCATCGTCGAAAAAATGCCATGCTACTCGTTTCGCGAGGCAGAGGGTCTATTGGCCTCCGAATGTGGTGGGGCCTCCGCGCCATTATCGGGAGATCTTGAAATAAATACCAGCAAGTGTATAATTCGACGACCAAGCAACGAAGAAGTCTGAGGTGCGCGTCACCATCACCATCGTTGATACGTCTATTAAATACCGGTATACCTGGTACCTGGTAGTATTCTTCTGGCGTGAGCCTGCTCATGCATGATGATGAGCAGGACGACGAGTAGACATTGCATCCATCGCGTGCAGCAATTTCATACCTGTGATGATATTTTTCGTTCTACGTCCGTGTGCTTCTGGGATTCCCACGCCGCACTGCTACGAGTACCCTCTCCTCTGTTTCGTTGGGGGCACAAACATTCAGACAAGAACGAGACAGCGAGACCTCTCGCCTTTCGATAGGGGATAGGGCTACTCGTAGCGGGAGCAATCACGATTTCAATTTTCGTTTTGTTTTTACCCTCCGCGGATGGGTAAACATGCTTCGAGGGGATCAGATACGGTAGGCATACCCACCCGGAGAAAGCCCTGCCCGGATAGTGTGAGACTTGCGCGAGCTCACCCACTAACAAAAACCCATTGACCACGCAGCCTGCCCGCCGGTCTCGGTCCAGTTACGGTACAGGCTGGTTCAAGCAAAGAACCCCAAAAGGTGTCCGCCACGAATGCTGCATGCGATATTTACTCAAATGTCACATATTTGGTGTCATGCTGACCGCAATAAACAGCGGAAGGGGGTGACATGGCCAGATTTGTTTTTCAGGGTCTAAAGGGTTGGTGCTAGCGGAAAAGCTCATCGAAGAGAGCCCCACGGTGAGCGTGGGAGAGCGCAGAAAGGCTGACAATGCAAAAGCTTCGCTCGGACAGGTGAAGACCTATAAGCTCAACGCGCCGGC
>JAYJME010001977.1:0-14778 GCA_036873775.1 Costaria costata
CCACGTCGTTTTCCCGGCCTTGCTGCGCTTCTTCTTCTTCTTCTTCTTCTTTTTCTTCGCGGCTGCTGCCAGAGGGCCCTCCTTTTCTTCAGCCGCGACCACCGCCGCTCCCACGCTTTCGGTGTTTCCGCCCTCCCCTTCCTCTTCGCTGGCATCTCCCCCGTCTCCCGCAGCCTCCTGGGTTAAGATTGATGCCCCAGCGACCAGAGCTTCTCCTGCGCCCACGCTCACGGTGTTACCGTCGCCGCCGCCACGGCTTGTTCTCCTCGTAGAAACAGAATCCGCGCAAGGTGCTGGCTCCTCCAGCGCCACTTCGCACGACGAGGAATCGGCGCTCAGCAACTGCTGTGGGCGAGATCTCTGATCCACCTCCGGGCTGGAAGCTAGCTCTCCCTCGACACTCGTGGTGATCGCGCGTCTCGCCGTGTCGGCGTCGGAGGCTGGGCAGATATCGCTAGCACCGTCGGCTGTCGACGCAGAAATATCACATCCAGTAGTTGCGACTTCCGGGTGTACCGCATCGGCAGCAGCAGCAGCGGCAGCAGCGGCAGCAGCGGCGGACGGCTGCTTGAGGGCGTCCGCTAGCTGCACAAAGATGAGGACGTCCCCTCCCTCCTTTCCAGCGATGACGCCGGCCTCGAACGCTTGACGCGCTTGGGCGGGCTTACCCAGACGCTCGAAAGCTTGCCCTATACCAATCGAAACAGGCCGATCGAACGACGGAACGAAGGCATCCGCGAGGAAAGAAACCGAGCACGGCGGGGAGAGAAATTTCGGACATGTTGGCTGCCGTGTAGTACCTGGCATATCATAACAGAAGCGCTGGATGGCCTACTATAAACCACAAACCAACGAGTTTTCGCTGAAAGGGAGGACAACACACGGCTGACATCTTCCCTTCTGGGTAATACTGGTATCATACAATGGGATAATATGCACGACAGCAGTCAGGTACGCTTACTTGTAGCTCCCTCTTTGGCAAAATCTGGCCATTATCCGCGGCGGTGGTGTGCCGCTTGCCTCAGATGGACGGGAACACGTCAGCTTCGTCGCAAGTCACAAGTCTCAAAGTCACAAGCAGGTCCAGTGGCCCAGTGAGTATGTACGATATTGGGTATTGAAAGTCAGGTAGTTCGGGCGGGAATGCTCCTATGGCTGGGCCCTGGTCCAATCTGTAATGCCAGTACTACTGTACTGGCTGAGGGAGCTGCCAGGGTTGACAGTATATTGAATACTTCGAAGTATATACGTACGCCCACAAAAACGCCTCATAACATAGCGGAAACCCATCAAAACGCACGGCGTAGAGCATCGAGCAGAGAGGGGGGCAGAACAGCGAGATGGGGAGGGAGACCGTGAGCACGACGGACGAAGCCCCCTAAACCACTGATGGCCTAAGCTCTGTGGGTCCCTACTGTATAATACCATCGTAAACTTTGTCCGCTTTGTACCATTTCCCTTAGTCAATCTACCACCGATTGCCTTCGAAACATACCCCAAAGTCAACGTTTTTTTTAGCTCTAGTGAAACCAAATCGCGTGAAAACGTGCCTCCAGCAGGGCGCCTCCCGCGGGACCCTCCGGGGGCGTCTCCGGCGCCCCCCCCCCCACCAGCCGGGGGGGGGCTGGGGTCGCGGCGAAGCCGCCAGTGCACTGTTCGGGTCCAGTGTACTGGCATCTGGCGTAGCCAGTACACACTGTACTGGCTGGAGCTACCAGGGCCCAGCCCTATTTTTCATAATACACTGCTGAGCACATCCAATATTCAAGGTTGGGGTTAGGATTCGATTGGTCCACGTGTTCATGGCGTCTTACACTCGGTTGAAGCAAGTTGGAAAGCTATTATTAGACCTCCAAGATAAGGTTCACTTCAGAAAGTCAGCTCTCTAGGAGCTGTCCCCAGGCTCTGGTACTACGGCAACTCTACCATACGTACCAGGTACCAGGTACGTTGCGTGCTTTCCGGCAACAACAGCAGTTGAAGTTGTTATAAAAGAAAGTAACGTCAGCTGTGAGATCGAGGATTTCGTCGAAACTCAACTTTGCAAGCTGCGTGGGATACTTCGATCGCGCGTACTACAGCAGTACCAGGTACGTGTTTTGTGTAACCTAATGGGGAATATATAGTCTCATCATATTAATAGTACTCGAACATAATGTGCTCGTATGAGTACCTGGTACCAGGTATAATTATACCTGGTACTGCTGCTGTACATGCTATGATGTCATATGACATGCACGAACTCTACAGACAGCATCGGTACGAGTATGTATGTCTTGCTGCTTGGTCTCAAGAACACGCTTCGTCCTGCGCCGTGCGTCGTGCGTCGTGCATCGAGTTGAGTTTTGAGATTTGAGATGCAAGGTGAAATGGTGCACAAAACAATGAACTTCATGTCAAGCCACCAGTCCTTCTCCGGTGTACTCGTTGCAGACAGTGCCGACGGCTGTCTGCGTGTGTGCATGTACGAGGTACCAGGCATGCAAACAGCAAAGTAGATATGCACGAGTTGCGAGTTCGTACCTCCACCTGATGATATTATTAGTATACTCGCACCGTTTGGTAGCTATTAATATTAATATTAATAGTACACCGGCACCAAAATCTAAAACTTTGAAACTAAAACTTGTCGAACAGCAAGGTGCAAGTGGAGCGCGGAGGAAAGGATCGCCGGTGTTCTAACCTTTCAGCAAGTGTGCCCGTAGACACAAGGGTTCCATCTTGATGGCCTCGTCGCAATCGTGCAGGCACGATCTATACATCTCCAGCTCAACCTTGGCCGCGGCTCGGTTGCATGCTGCGTACACTGCCTTCGGATTGGATATCGCAGAAGATGTCGCTGGTTTTCCTGATGGTTGTGCCGCATCGGTGTTGCACTCTTGGCCACTGCACATAGACGGCCTGTGATTCTCGTCATTTTCGAACTCGGTCAATGCCTCGGAGAAACGACCGATGGAAAAAAAAACTGCCCCTGGTGTAGCACCCCCGCTGAGCACTTGCATCCGTGCTTTCTACTTCTAGTTGCTCGAGCCCTTGGTACAAGGCCCTGAGCACATAAATTAGTACGTACTGCTGCTGTGACAAGCATTTTTTTACAGGGATGATGGAGTTCCATACTGCATGTGCGTAATAAAAAGGGGACGCGGACCGATAGTAGGAGAGCGTTTCGGTGCCGAGGAACCGCCGACCCGAGGGCTCTAGGGCGACTGAACGCCGACAACAATACTTCTACTAGAGAGTTTAATGGGTGGCTCTGTGGTAGTAGGGGGGCTCCTAGCGTCTGTGGTACCTGGTGAGGCGAAACCTTTGCCTGCACTGCGCAAAAGCGTCTCGGCAGTCGCCATTTCCTCGGAAGCAGCTAAACCATGCAACCTGGCAAGAGAGGCACGAAATGCCATGACTCTCTTGCCTGGAGAGGGACTCACCGAGCAAGGTTGGCCACGGGAAAGTAATCAACCCAAATCTAGCATACCCCCTGTGCTTGTGGTGGGAGCTACTGCAGACCCGTCGCCTTTGACGGGAGAGGAGGAGAGACCAATAACCAAAGAAGAAGCCGTGATCTCGACGGTGGGTGACGGAGCAAATTATTCAAGATCGGCATTGCAGTGCCAAGGACGCCATTCAAACGAGACACCAACCCTCTCCGCTACTAGGGATGTAGTGGATACCCACCATGGTGGGGCGAGGTGTGCGGAAAGTGAAACAGACAAAGAAGAGGAAGGCGTGACTCTGCCGCCGTTAAGGAATTCAAATTGCATGACTGGGCACGGCTCTAGCCAACATTTCGAGGCTATTGGTACTACAGACGAATATGAAGGACGCTCGGCCGTTGAGCCAAAACTGGTGGCGACCAGCACGGTGAAACTTTATGCTGCAACAAGGGAAGGGCAAGCAGTTGGTGCTGGAGAAGTTACCGGTACATGCGCTGGAGAGGACGATCTCGAGTTTTCAGACTCTCGAGGCGAAGACATATCGCGAACAAGACCACCACACGATGTAGTGGAGAACGTCCTAGGGTCATCTAAAATACCGGCGCTCGCAATGGGTGCGTGCGTCGACAACGATTTAGAGCCGTCTACAGCTGGTAAGACAGCAACACCAGCAACACCTACTGCAGTCGCAGACATCGATGTGGGCGGGGATGGGATGCGGCTAGAAACTACGAATGAAGCAGAGGGGGGGTCGGGCAGCATCACAGGTGGGAGCGCTTCCGAAACAGGGATAGTAGTACAGGCTGAGCACGGTGATGCAGCCGACAGAGAGAGGAATGGCACCGAAGAAGCTTCTGTCGCAATGCCGCCCTCACCAGAGCAATCTCTACCCCCCACCGTAGAAGGACCAGACGGAGTAAACGGTGGCGCTACGTCTGGCCCGAGCAAAGGCGGAGTATTTCTCCCTTCCGAGTCATTCGACGGTGCCAAGGATGGGTACGTGTTCAGATTGGGAGACAGAGGGCTTGGCTTCTACGTCGATGGGTACGTCGACCGCCGGACGAAAGCGAGTCATGCACCGGCGCATCGCCCTTGGAACGCCGGTCCTGGCGACAACATAGTGAGGCGAGGACCCATCGGCCCGGTACATAAGCCTTTCAAGAAAATCAGCAGGACACGCCGTCGCGAGGAAAAAGGCGCTGCCGAAGAAGAACCTAACATGTATGTGATATTTAAGTCTTACTGCCGATGGGCACCCGTGTGTAATGAAAGTGGTATCATACTATTCGTAAGCTAGTGTAACGGTAGCAAGACGGTCCGGTAGAACAACACCGAACAGTGGCTTTGTTGTTTCACGGGCACCATTGCATACATGGTGTAGTTGGTGTCATCCCCGTTCACGCTGCTGACACTACTAACGTTGTGTTGCCGCCGTCTTGGAAATGTCTGAAAGGCGGCCATTGACGACGAGGTTGGCGGCGCAAAGAAACGCCCGAGTGTTCCAGTCCGCTCTCGTCGAAAGGTCAAACGTCGCCGGCGCCGCGCACACCCTGGCGATGCTCGAGAACTTGTCTGACCCGACCTTCTCGAAGGTGAGTAACGGCTGCAACGGCCACCACTGGCGGGTGCTGGGAAAGGATGGCAACACGGCCGGTAAAATGAGTCGTCAATAATCAATGCGAACTAGCATATGTACGATACATTGTCGGAGGGAAAAATAAATACTAAGAATCAACGCCACCGCGCAAGGGGTTCCTGGCCGAAGTTAATCTGCTTCACATGTTTTGAGCTTCCCAAACATATTCCAGTAGTATTCCAGTAGCAGATTATGAGCATTCTCACACCCACGCCAGCCCAACCAAGGCACAATAAAGTGATTGCGAGGGCAGCTTGACCTTTTCTTAGATTGGTTTTCGTTTTGTCCCCGGCCCAGGGACAAGCGAAGTTGGAGTTCGTAAAAGCGGAGTGCCGTTGCCCGGGGGCATACGACACCGACGGCAGGGTCATTCCCGAAGAAGGCGTGCTGGTTTCGAACGAGCTCCACCGAACCGACGAGCAGAAACAGAGGACACGCGCGTGAGTTGGGGTGTAGCATGTTCAACGTGTACTAAAGTATACATTGAAGGTGCGTTGAAAAACTCCCATCGAAAGAGCGAGGGCTGTATAGACCATGGCCCAGCTTAGAGAGAATGGTTGAAATTTCTTGGCTTTAAACCTGACCCTAACCCTGACCTCGGCCGTGCCTGGGACATTTCTTGGAATGAAGATGTAATGAGGCGTTATCAACCATTTTGTTAAAAGATGGGCCAACTTCGTAAATACTACTGGAAAAGAGCAGCGGTATCGACAGCAACCAAAGCGTCGCTCGTGAGAGATGGAGACTACTGCTGTCCCCAGCAGTGAGCGTGGTTTTGAAGGAAAATTACTTGTAATTTGCGTTAATTGACCTTTAGGACTGCTTCTCGAGATAACTATTGTGAGCAGTCTTGCGGTAGGGTTCCGAACAAAAGTACCCGTATTACGGGAAGGGATGCCAACTGATGCTAGTTGAAGCGCCCCGAAATATACAAGCTGTATAACGGAACGGAAACGGTGTATTGGGAGCGTATTTCACGCGCGGGCTAACACAGTATTTGTTGTATGAACGGCCCTCCTCCCTTCTCTACAGGTACGGATTCAAGGCTATGCAACGGTTTCGGGTCGCACACGACGATCTCGTGGGTGTTATTTCCAAGAAAGATGAAGACCTGCAGAACGCGCTCAAGAACGTCGATCCGGCAACCCTTCAAGACATCGAGGAACAAGCCGTCAGCAGCTCAGTCGGGGCGGGAGTCTACCGACAGAAGGGGAGGGTAGGCCGAGAGAGCGACCATCAGGGGCGAAGTTCGACTATGGCGCGGCCAATAGAGAGTCCCGAAAAGCTCCGCGATAAGTTCGCGCAGTCTCTTGAGGTACTTAGAAATGGTCAGACTAGCGTTGCTGCGGTTCTCAAGACCAACGATCAAAAACAAACTTTGATATTGATAGAGAAGCGAGTAAGTTTATTCACAGAACATTATACATCGAAGAATACAACGTAATACGTGGTTTTCGCACTATATATATGTGTTGATATCGGACACGGTTTGGGCCAGAACAAGTACGTTGACTAGAAACTGCGGGCTGTTTCGTTTGCTGCCACGGGTACGGACAGGGTAAAACGGGGTGATAAAAGTGAGAGACATCAAAACAACCAGGGTGATAACGACGTAAACCGTTTGTGATACGTTCGTCTGTATGAGATCACCATAGTTCGCTGCCGGGCTCGTTGTATCACGTCGCGTGTTTGAGCACTTCTGACCTTCAGCCTGCCGCTGAACTTCTTCAGGTTCAGATCAGGGGCAAGGAAAAAGCGCTGATGAAAAAAGTCGCCGGTTTGGACGAGGAAGAAACCAAGCAGGTGCGGTATACCGATACAAGGCAGCCAAGCACCGATCAGAGCTCCTCCTGAACTTAACATATATGGCAGCCAGGCCTCGATCGAAACTTCTGTCGCACATAACGCCTAGGCAGTGAAGAGCGAAGACATTTGTTGGATGGGAGTCGGTGTACCGCACTGCTGCTAGAGCTAGCCGTTACAACTATATGCCCATATTGACGACGACGGGTGTGTCCCCGATCAGGTAGGCTTGCGACGGAACCCACGAAGCATTAAAACGTCCCGAAAAAATATTGAGCAGGGCGTCTTGACCCCGTGAGAATCCAATTTTGATCATGGTTGGTGTACCCCCCCCCCTATAACCCTATCCGTCCGTCTCGACTCTAACTCAGCTGTCCAACGGCGTAGATCGAACACATAGGCCTGTTGGCAAGCATCGCTTTAGGCTGCATCGAACCCCTCGCTCTCCACCTCAGCGACGTCATACGTAGAAACAGCAGCACCCTGATTTAAATCAGCCACATAATGCTCTGAAATATCAATACGCCCACATGAGCCTATTTACTGTCCCTTCCGATACGGAAACCAGGTTGTTGAGGACATTGGGAAAGGCGCCGAGTGTCTTCCCGATAGCTGGCGGCATAACCCAGACAGCTTTAGGAAAATCCAGAAACACCGGAAGCAGCTGGTTGCCGAGATAGCAGCAGATCGCCAAAAAGTGGTTTGTCCGTGGAGGCCCGGCGGCAGGCGCATCGCTCACGAACCATGGCAGGCATTTTTCCCTCGGGATCACCGTCCCCCTGTCCGGTCCGCCTCAGAAGAGAATAATGCGGGAAACTTGGACCGAGCAAATAGAGCCGCCACAGCGCAGGAATGTGAAAAGCAACGGCCAAGCACCCGTGGGTCAGCCGGGGGAGGAGAGGGGGCAGGGGGAAGGGGGAGACCGCACACGGCTCCCTCACATCGACGGAAGCCGTTCAGAGACATTATTGGCCCTAGCGCCAGGCGGGTGTTGGCGGCGCAATCGACGGGCACGCCTTTGCATGACGCTTTTTATACCTACAGCAACGAGCACCCGTTGCCACGTTGTGAGCCCGCCCTCCGACCGACGTGGCAGTCGGGGCAAGCTCTTCGCAGCCCTGGGTCGTGCACTGATACACCCCCTCAATTTTTTCCTGGAGGTAGTACCGGCCATGGAAGGCAGCAACGTGGCTGGTCGCCGATGATAGACACGTCGTCGAATCGCAGTCGGACTCTCTCAAATAGTAACGCCAAGAGGCCCCACTCTGCCGCGCCAAAGACCCAGAGGCACTTTCGTACCCCTCCACAACGACCTTCCACCGCGTCTGGAGCTACCAACGCCCCCGAGAGCGTGGATGGGCTTGGCGGAAGACCGTCTGAAGGCATTGCGCCCGAGCGAGAGCAGGAACGTCGTACAGGTAGTAGTAGTACGAACAGCCAACCCCTGGACCTTGAGGTGCGAAGTAGACCCGGGGTTACGGTGCTCTGGGCGCGGTTATGCAAGCCATCGTCGGACCTGGCTTACGAAGGCTCCACCTGCCCGTCGAGGCCGAGAACATCCGGTCCGTCCCACACCCCACGTCAACGAGATAAACCTTCGCGAAAGGTAGCGACGAAAACGGTCGTCGCTGCGCGTGTGAACCCGGCCAAACGAGACCATGTGGGGGGCGCGAGGGCAAGCGCTGTGAGCAGTACGCCTGTCGTCGACGCTAAATGCAAGGACCGGGGGGATGTCAGGCGTTTGAGCGGTCGGGGCAAAGGGGGAGGGGAGGGATCTCTTGTGGATCTGGAGGACCGTCTGCTCGCGAGCACTTGGAAACGGATACATCAGAGACATATTGTGTTCAGGTCCGTTGGCTTGTCGTCACAGCGAGGATGTTGGGAGACTTGGGGTTGTTTTCCTTTTGGTGTGGCGCATTACAGTCGAGGGAAAATGCCAACAATGGCCAAACCTGGTTGCATGGTGCAGACTGATATCCATTCAGAACGTGACCCCACCGCTGTGGCAGCTAGAAAGGGGAGAAGAAGAAAGCGGTATGCCACTGCCCTCTCCTGACTCCGTTTCTCGTCAGCCACTATCAGCTATCAGCCATACCTTCATGCCAGCCATCCCTTTTCCGCAGTGGGGGTTTCTTTTTTCCAGTAGGTTGTTCGCTTTTCATTAATTCGAATGACACGTCTGCTGGAATGCCGCCGCCCGCCCCCACGCTGTCAGGGGCTACGCGGAGAGGTCAAGGAGGGCACGTGTTTGGGACCCCGGATCTGTTTGCTACACCGAGGGTGCCAGTGAAAATCACTCTGCAAGCCCTAGATCAAGGAGTTCGGAATGGAGTGAGCGGGGGGAGAGAGGCGGCACGTTCATGATGGCCTTCCCTGGAGCAAGGAATAGTACTCGCAATTGCCGACGCGAAAAGCGGAATCGGCGGAAATACGTTGCTGCGAACGGAGGTCATCCGGTTGAAATGGATTGGATTGAGGTAAGGTGACAACTATATTAGGCGGATTTCAGGTTGGTTGAGTGAGACCAACCATTTTATTTTCATCTGTTTTTTGGAACGTCGGCCTTTGATTTGTTACTCATTTCCAGCACCCTACGGAAAAATTGCCTGGACGTGTCCATTTACAGCAGTTTTGGAGTTTTCGAAAAACCTAACACAGAGCAAAATATTGAAAAGAAATGAGCTTTGTCGCGACAGTGTCGGACCCCTGTGTTTGCTCTGACGTCGTCGAAAACAACACAACGGAAACTGCAACGTACAGATCTCGCGTTGTTATGCAATGTGCGCCTCTCCCGCCTCTCCTGACCGTTCCGCGACTAACGAAGGTCGACACCAGGCGTTTTCGTGAGACAGCGGATAAGATCGAGGCGTCCCTAGAAGGCAAACTCTGTGCAGCTGTCACAGACAACAGCACGGGGGAACTCCTCGAGGACTGCTTCCGAGAAGCTCAATACTTTGTGGCGTCTGCTGGTGCGCTGCTAGGATGTTCCAAGGACGAGCAGGAAAGGTGGGCACCTTGATGACATGGCGTGTAACATGGCGCGTGTCATCGGGGGTGGGGTAAAGGACCGGGCCCGTGCTTATACGAAGCTTCCCCATGACATGTATGCGTTTATTAAGTGTTGGCTCCGACTAAAGGAGAAAAGCTGCGAAATTTATCGTCCCGTTTCTCTTCACAACCGCGCTCCATGACCATGAAAAAACAGGTTCAACAAGCAACCTGGCGAAAACTTGGAGATTGATCATTACGCTGCCACCGTGACCAGACTCAGCATATTGTGGGCGGCCATGTGTGGCGTGGTTGAGATCGTGGGCATGCTGCAGAGGAGGAAGAAACTGCTGGAAGTGAGAAGCACAAACAAACCAAACCAAACCAAACCACAGTTTTCATCGAAACCCGTACAGAGCAAAACGATGCAACAATTGTTTTTTCGTTTGGCGATGCGCTGGAGACCTATACTACTATATTTACACCCGTTTTGAGTTTTGATAGCATCAAATAAGTAAAATAGTGAAGTTGTCGCAATCCGCGTGCCATTCGAATCGCCCCAGAAACGTAATCTTGGCAGATACGCTCCGCAAACTTAACCTATTTGTGTAACATGACCAAACGTCTTCTGATACCGAACCATAACACACTAACAGGTATTCTACTCGGAGAGGCACCGATCTGCTACGCAAAGCAAAGGCATTGCTGGCGCTACTACGCTCCACGACGACGACGACAAGACCACCGGGCAGGAGTCGCTGCTTGCCACACCTGCTTCAACTGCTTCGGTCACAGCAGTTTCACCTGTCCCGCTTGTTGGAACACGTCATGACAGTCAGTACTGGAAGCGGCTTGAGCTTGCCGAAATTTCTACAGCCATTGCGGAGTCGTTGAAGCTCTGGCTGGGAATTGTGCCGTGGAGAGTTGAAGTGCTGTACGAGGGCAAGAAACTAGTCCCGACCCTTGCAGCCGAGGAAAAGACGTTGCCCTGGCCGCCAGACCCCGAATCATGCACCACCATCCACCGACACTGAAGATGTGCGAGTGGGGGTTGAAAGATGCCCCGGTTCAGACGGTGGACGAATACAGCAGTAGTGGTGGTGGTGGTGTTGTGGTGGTAATGTTGTGGTCGTTGCGCGGAGGCATGATGTTATGGTGGTACCGTTGCGGTGGTTGTGAGGAAGAAATTGCGCGATGAGCCTAGCATGCCCATCATCCTGCAGGGATACAAATTGGCCCATTAGAAGGGCGGGGGGGGTCGAGAGGTAAGCTCCAGATGATGACGATGTTGATGTTCATTGTGACTTGTTATAGGTGTAGGTGTCGTGGCGTCTATCCTCGGGTGACCGTTTTAATGTTCGAGCCGGTTAATGTGGAATGCGGAATTAAGTGCAATTTTGCTCCCGTTGATTAAACGACGTGCGTGATTAGGTATTTTAGGGACACAAAACACCCCTAACGCCTACTTATCTACTTCGAAGCAGGGCGTAAAGTAGGTGGTGAAATGTTGCGCTGGCTCACATTCTTTGTCTTTTTTTTTTCTTTTCTTTTTGCACCACGAGCCGAGGGCGTGGTGCGGCCTGCCGCACATCCGATTTTGAGCGCCGTACCATGATTTGGACGGAGGTAAAAAAAGTGTGGAGACCTTTTTTCTCGCCGTAGGCGAAAAAACAATTTTGCAAATTGGGGTATTTTTCGCCGCAGGCGAAAAAATTGGGTCTATTTCACATTTTTGGGGTCATTCTCGCGGTCGGCGACCAATTTTGGGGGTCTTTAGGTGTTTTTCGCGTCAAACTGCAAAGCTTGCCGTTTTCCTCCGTCTGAGAACAGGGGGGAGGGGTAGGGACGGCCGCTCCTCGCGTTCGGCTCGTGGTGCGGGGGCCGCACCACGGCTTCCGATCCGTCGTGCAGCGGCCGCACCACGACCCGCCCGCCTATTTTGCGCCCTGCTTCGAAGTATACTTGGAAGTAGACGCGTTTTACGTATGCCCACGTGAACACGAAGAAGCCACACAACAAAAATACACCTACTACTGTATCATGCTTGCACCGAGCTTGCACTACAGTACTGCAGTGCTGTACGTATGTATACCAGGTATACTGGTACTTCATACGAACGCCCTTCTGCCTATACGAGTATGAACAGGAGGTAAAAAAATGAGCCCGGTGTGCCAGTATTCCACTCGAGATTTACCTGTTTGATGGTAATCTTCTTGCTCCTTTTGGCTTGTTGTGTACATAGGCTGTGGAGAAGGACACGACTTCGATGGAGAATATGGCACAATTTTTAGTGTTGTTACTTTTCGTCATCAACCGTGAGTCCAAGCTGCCACGGAGTGCCAGGGACTCGTAGCTAGCCCCTCCTGTTCACGGGAGGCTGAGAGATACGGCGGTCAGTCTTGCGCGTACTTCGTTGTATTTCTCGTGGTACACCATCCCCTGATAGCGTCACAAGGTCAAATCAGAACACGCTCGTTCGACCGACGAGTGATCCCTAAAATTCGACATGTTATTACTACTGTACTGTAGTATCATACGGTACTATTAATACTACAGTTGTAGTACTGTAGTACAAGTACTAGCTGTAGTACCCAGTACAACAGCACACAGCAGACAGTCGTACTGCAGTACCAGGTATTGCACAGGCCAGAGCTGGGTGCGTACTACGAGTACTCTAACAATGCCCTACAGCAGCAGCAGATAGATACATAGCGTAGCTCTGGCAACGAAACAGTATAGCTCCTATTTCGAGCAGTTTCGTGCGAATGTTTTTCGTTTGTTTTGGTTCGGCGGTTCCGGTATTTGTTCTGGTGAAACGATGAAACGTGAAACCGAAAAACGCGTTTTGTAACTGCCACATCGACCATTTGTGTTTTTTTTTTTATTTCGATCTTTCGATTTTCGATCTTGTGATCTTTCGATCGCTGCTTGTTATGTTAGCTTCAACGAGATCCTCTCAACATGCCGCTGATTGATACCATCATAGTGGACAATCTCGTTATGCAAAGACATGGAGACTGGCGGAGGAAGCCCGGCCATCTGCTGCCGTCCTCTATACCGCAGCGTACTCGGACATCGTCTCAAGACGTCGACCCTCGAGGCTGATGCCTTTGCCTCGCGCTCCGACGTGCTCGAACATACTGCTACAGGTACAGGGGAGGCGACGTCTTGCGAGCTCCGTTGGGCATTTCGTCGAACGGAATCCTACGACGGAAGCAACACGACATGTTTACAGTGTGGGAAGCTGGCGCTGCCGCGCCCGACGCTTTCGCGGGAGGCGTGCCGAAACATCGACCATGCCCAAGGCGCCGCCGCCGGGACGGTGGGAGCTGGCGGGCATTCCTTCTCTTCTTCTCCTTGCCACTGCAACAACGATCCGGCCTGTTTTATTCATCTTGCCCGAACGTTCCCTGAACGACTGCAGGATTTGTCCGTCGTACTGCTTTCGAAATTCAAGTATTTGGGGAAAGATCAGTCGCTGTTGCGTGATGATATCCTTCCTGCCAATCCAACCGATGCCTTCTATGATGGCCTGCCGGCCTGGTCGGGTGCGCTGTCGACGGGCGAGGGCGAGAAGCAGCAGAAGCAGGACCTCGACGCTCGGATTGGCGTCTTGCTGTTCTTCCGCCTTCTCGGATCTCTTCGCCGAAACAAGAACACCGCAGGAATCCTCAAGCTGATCAGGCAGGTCCCGTCGATGATATCCAACACCCCGATGCTATCTTTGTCGCCGCACCGACTTTCTCGAGAAAATCCTACAAAAGATAATCGGCTCCCCGTAGAGAGTAATAACCCCCACAGCGACATCGGTGGGCATGAGGTTCTTGCAGCTCGGGGAGGAATGCCCGACGGAGTGGTCGAAGCGGTCACGTCAGCAGCGGAAGAGTTGTTGCTCTCCGGCGAGCACGATTTGTCGGACAAGCAGCAAGGAGATGTGCTAGGAGCGCTCGTGGGCCTTGCCGTCAAGCGGGGGTCCCTGGCCCACTGCCTTCGAGTCGTGAAGCTCCTGTTGTGTTCCACGCCGGCGGCGGATAAGGCATGCCCTATTCAGGGGGTGGGGTACCAGCTCAAGGTACAGTATATACTCGTACATACGAGCATCTCTTTGAATAGTAGGTACAGTAGTACTGTATGGCGCCGATGCCTTGAGCTCGGTGCAGGTTTTCGTTCCGTTGGGTTTTGTATCATATGCCCGTCAAACCAAACGGCTGATCATGTCATGTCCTGCTTTACCAGGTATTTGCAGTAATATATGAGTACGACTGTACTGTAGATACGTACGAGTAGCAGCGTTATAAGCCATTTCAAAATGTGAATTCGTCCTGATTGGTTGTCAAAACGTCACGTGGATCCTCAGGAACTAGAGACGACGCAAGCTTCCGTGCCTGCTGATACTGGTGGTAAGCACCCGGGCTTGCCGCTATCATCTGAGTGCTGTCAAGCGGGAATACTTCTGTCGCTGGACGAGGTGAACAAAGCTAAAAAAGTTTCTTGTCATGGTTGTGCTGAGCTTGCAAAACAGAACTCTTGATATTTGTATGGCCCAAAATATAATACGAGTGCTGCCCCGCTGTGGAGCATCAAGGTTTTACAAATGTGCCGGGGAGGGAGAAGGGAAGACACCTGTGACCACGGCTTGTCCAGAATGCCGCTGAGAGTAAAACCTCCTATGTATGATACCAGTTGTTTGAGCTGGAAAGTAAAAGTGATGATTAAAAAAACCCCGTAAGAATAGCGAAATCTCCTGTTGGGGGCCTCGACTGACCGCCGTATTATACAAGGGATTTGGCATACCTCTGTTATGGTACTGCTTTGGTAGACGGTAATTACGCAGTAATTATCAACGGGATCGTATTCGTATTACTTGGGAGGCATGTCTGGATAGGAAAACAGGGGTTCACAAGGGCGAGGCAACGAGCC
>JAYJME010001978.1:2374-14776 GCA_036873775.1 Costaria costata
TTCTCGTGGTCGCCCGTCGCCGCCTCCCGGTGCAGCACCGCGGCCACTTGGTGCATCTGTTGCAGGTCGGTGCGGTGCTGGCGGGCGGGCATGTCGAGGGCGATGTATTGGTCGTAATTCTCGTGTGTGATATCGTGTAACGTGTTCCGATCATCTAAGTCCCGCATCTGAATCGAA
This sequence comes from Costaria costata, assembly GCA_036873775.1. Taxonomy (NCBI): domain Eukaryota; class Phaeophyceae; order Laminariales; family Agaraceae; genus Costaria; species Costaria costata. The sequence goes on from JAYJME010001978.1 coordinate 2,552, forward strand.
AATTCGCCCGAGCCCGGTCCGCGGCGAGTAGGCTGGAACCCGTCCACAAGAACATTGTGCCGGGTGCCCGTCGGTGTGGGCGTCGGGCGGTAGAACCGCACGGCGTCGTTGGTCTCATGTACGTCGATGTCGTGCAGCGTGAGCGGGCGGTACGTGTCGGGGGCGGTGCGGATCGCCGCGGCGAGTCGTTCGTGCCGCCTCCATTTCTCAGTGTGTACGCTACCGCCACCGACATACGCTATAGATTCCCCGGGCGGTTCAAGGATGTCCGGGTCCGTCGCCTTGATCGCCGCCTCGCTCGCGTGCCGGGCGGCGGCCCCCACGTCGCCCTTGTGGTGGGCGATCAGGTGGGCGGCGGTGATTTCGGTGTCGTCGTAAGGACCGGCAGTGTCACGCCCGGCCCGCCCGTGGAGTTCGGCCGCCGCCACGTGCTCGGCCGCCTCTGCCGAGTAGTCGGTCGCCGGGGCTTGGGTCGGGTGGAGGTGCTTGGTCATCACGCCCCCTTCGCCGGTCCCGGTGAACGGTTCGGTAGCGTAGGCGTCCGCGGCGAGGAGGTGAAAGTCCCGGGCACGCCGGTGCCAGTACCGCCGCCCCGGCTCGTCCCCCATATCCGCCGCGTCCAGGGCTTTCTCGTGGGCATTTTCTAGGTGAAGGTGCCGGTCTAGTACCTTCCCGATCACCCCGAGAGAGTCGCCACGGTCGAGGAGATGGTTCGTCCGGTGATACGCGGAGTGCGACGGATTCTTGAGGTCGTTGTTATCCTCGTCGTAGTTCCCGACCGGATGGTCCGTACTATTCTCGTCGTTCCCGAACACCCCGGGGGTACCTTCGTGGTGTTCCATCTTTGCCACATTCTCGTGAACCGCCTTCACCGTCCGCTGCGAGTCCGCGTGGTGGGCGGCGGCGTTGTACGCGGCGGCCACCCGGTGCTGCTCGGCGGCGTGGCGGTGGAGGGCGGCGGTTTCGGTGTGGTGCCGGACGGCTTCGTGGTTGATAACCCCGTCCGGGTTGTCGGCGTGGAGTTCGGCGTTCGACAGCGTCTCGTGTTCGGCCGCCGCCCGGTCGTGCTGCCCGGCCGATACCCCTCCGAACCGGCCGGCGTCCCCGAACTCCCCGAGCCGGGACCACCCGCGGGCGTCGTGTGACCGGTCGAACGCCCGGTGGGCGTGGTCGGCCCAATAGTCGTCGCCGTCTTCCGTCGTGCTTTGTAAGGTTCCCTCGTAAGCCGCCTCCGTCGCCGTGTGGGCCGCCTCCGTCCGGCTGCGGGCGGCCAGCTTGAGGTTAGCCGCGTTGCGGAACGTGGCGGCTAGGTGACTCGCCGGCTGCTGCCCGGCGATGACCCGCTCCACCGCGGCCTCCCGGTCCGCCCCGGCGTCATCGAGGGCGTCCGCGTGGACTCCGCGAATCTGGTTCGCGTAGTGCGTGTCGCCCCGGCTCAGGGCGTCCTGGATGACGTGGTGGGTCGCCACGACGTTCTCGGTGCGGTGGCAGGGGTTGGCAGGGATCGCCTTGTTAGTGCGGTCGGCCTTCGCCTTCACCTCGTAGTCGTCCCCGTCCACCGGGCGGAACACGAGCGTGGTGCTCCGCATCGCCAAGTCCTTGAGGAACTTGCGGTGCTTCAACAGCATCTCGTGCTTACCCGTCGCCTCAATGGTACGGCCCTTCCCCGAGATGTGGACGAACCCCTTATCGAAGGCGTGGGCCTTCACGTCGTCGTCCACGAACCCGCCCGGGTGCGGGCGGTGGGCGTGGCGGGCGAGGCTGGCGTGGAACGCCTGCGAAACACCCGGGTCCGCTTCGGCGAGGGCCGCGACGTGGGACTCCCCCGGGCCGTTAAGGACCGTCACCGCCCCGTCCGGGTGGACCCACCCCTCGGTGAATTGCAGGAGCTTGCCGTAGGCGGGACCGTCCGGGTTCTCACGGCGGGGGAGGGCGGGGTTGTCGGCGAACGCCTTAGTTTCCCGGATGATTTCCTCAACCGGGTCGGGCGTGATCGCCTGCGTCACCACTGCCTGTGGGTTGACCGGGAGTCCACCCAGAGCCCGCCCGAGCGTGACGAGCTGGATGGCCTTCGCGTACTGATCCTGCTCGGCCTTCTGCCCGGCGGCGTAGGCTTCCGCCCACACCTTAGCCTTCGTCTCGTCCCGGACGCGGGCGAGGGCGGCGTGCAGGTCGGCGGTCTTGATGTAGTCGGGCATGGGCGTTACGCCTCGGCTTTCGACGCTTGGAGGTACGGGGACCGCAGCCGGGTGTGCAGCCCTTCGAGCCAGCCCTTTGGGTCGGTGAGCGGGGTGATGCTCTCGCCGCCCGGCACCGAGATCGTCACCCCGGCGAGGACGTTGTTGAGTAGCGTCAGGGAGCCGGGCACTTGGCTAGGGATCGGCTTAATATCCCCGCCGTGCAGGACGTAACTCCCGGCGAGGACGTGGACCCCGTCGGGGGCGAGTTCGTGGATATCGACCCGCATGTTATACTCCGGACCGGGTGGGAGTCGTGGCGGCATGGGCGGCGTTGAGCTTCTGGATCAGGTAGTCGGGGTGTTCGCTCAGCAAGTCCCCGAAGTGGAACCGGCCGCTCGTCAGCACCCGCCACCGCTTGCCCGTGTCGGCGATGGCCTTGTGCCCGATGCCGTGGTCGGTCAACGCCCGGCGGATGGCGAGCCACTTGCCGTCGGGATCGTGCCCGCCCGGGTTGGGGGCCGGCTCGCCCCGGGTGGGCTTGTGGTACATGGCGTGGCGGATCAGTTCGTAGTTGTACGATTCGCGGCCGTCCGGGTGCCGGTCCGGAAATGCTAGCCCGTGGTCGATCAGGGCGAGCTTGTCCCCGTGCTTGGTCGGGCGGACGAGCCAGTTCCCCATGTGCCGGTCCGTATTCCCGATCAGGTAGTCGAACGCCGCCGCCCGCCGCACGTCGCTATGATTCGACCCGTACCTCGCGTCGTTGTCGAACTTGAACGCCGAGACGCCGTCCGCGATGAACCGCTGCACGCTCCCGTGCTGCCCGTCGTGGTGCCGTAGCGTGGTGGCGGGCACGAGGTCGTGATAGCCGGCGATCTCCGCCACATGGCTAGCGGCCGACTCCCGGGCCGCCTGCGCCCCGGCGTGCATGGGGATGTGCATCCGCAACCCCGGCTGCTCGCCGTCGGAAGGCTTGAACACCGCCTTGATAATACGGCGGGGGTGCTGGAGGGTCAGGACGTGGCTCACGTTGCTATGATCGACCGGGTTCCCGAGCGGGTTACTAGCAACTACCGGCAGCTCGGCGAGGTGCTTACGGTGGGCGGCGTACCGGTCGAACGCGGGCGTGGGGTCGGGGTCCGCTAACTCCGCCTTCACCTCCACGACGGCCGACACCCCCAGCACCTCCGCCACTGCCCGCTCGATGACGGTGTGGCTCTCCCGACTGCCCAACACCCGCCGCTTCTTCCTGGCGGGTACGGTAGCGGCCCCGGCCGCGGGTACGAGCGTCCCGCCGAGGTCGTAGGTGAAGGCGGATTGGGCGATGTCGGACTTAATCTCCAAGTCTTCCAGCCGGGCGAGGAGGTTGCTATACAGCGGGTCGTTACTATCACCCGGTTCCTCGTAGGCGGCGATAGCTTTCTTCTCGGGCGGACCCTTTCCGCCGCCGTTGGGCTTAGCCTTCGGGGCGGGCTTCTTGGGCGTCTTGTTACCTTTCGCGGGCTTAGTCTGCTGCTGCCGCATCGCGTTAACCTGAGCGGTCGGGGCGATCGGCTCGCCCTCGGGTTCCTCCTTGCCGGCCCGCAGTGCCCCGAGGGCCGTGCCGTCGTCGCTCGGGTCGGCGATATCGACCACTTCCTCGCTGCCGTCGTCGCCGGGCATGGCGGGGTTGGGCGGTAGACCGCCTTGCTCGGCGGCGAGTTGCAGCGTCATCGTGCGGATGGCGGGCGGCAGGTGGCCCAACCCGAGCGGGTCCGGCCCCATGTCGCGGCGGGCACGCACCTCGTCGGTCGTCATCGTGCCGTCGGCGGCCCCGGCGTTGGTATCGGCCTGCACCATCACCGGGTCATTAAGGCGGGGGAGCCGGATAGCGACACGGACGCCCTTGTCCTCCAGCCCCCAGTCCCGCACCGGGCCGCGGGTGAGCATGGACGCCAGCATCCCGAGCCACGGGATGTAGGTCCGCTCCCGCACGTCCGCCATCGCCGCCCACCGCTCCGAGTAGCTACCGACCCCGTCCGTCTTGAGCCCGAGCACGGTGCGGTCCTGCCCCGTGACGGCGGCGATAATCTGGGCCTCGTAGGTCGCCCGGGCGGTGATGTCGAGCTGTTCCGGCCCGAGGCTGATGGGCGTGAAGCTCGGGGCGTCCACCCGCCCGCCCGTCGTCCAGATTTTCCCGGCGTTATCGGGGCCGGCGTAGGTGGAGTTGATCGCCGAGTTGAGGTCGTCAATCTGGTCGGCCGTCGCCCCGGGGGCGGTGAGGATACCGGCGATCCGCGGCCCCTGCCGGTACACCGACCAGAACGCCTTGTCCATCATCTCCACGACATCGGTCTGCACGCCCATCGCGTCCAGGCCCGACAGACTCGCCCAGTTAAAGAGCGGGTGCGGGTTGTTCATCACGTAGATTTCCCGGGCGTCGATCAACGCCCCGGGGGTGCTGGCGATGCCGGCGGCCGGGCCGGGCAGGATACCCACCATCCCGCTGCTCGGATAATAGTTCTGCACCCGCCACGCCCCCATCGGGTAGCGGTCGGTAGGCACCCCGGGGTTTGGGATACATAGGGCGGTCGGGAGCACGTAGAACCGGACCGGGAGCCCCCACTTGTTCGGCACGCCCCACACCAGGAGCCGGCCCGTCAAGTGGTATTGCAGGATACACTTACCAAGGAAACTAGCGAAGTCGTCCGCGGGGTTGGGGCTGCGGAGGAAGTCCGACAGGTAGTGGTCGCTGAACGCGACGTAATCGTGGTCCCGGCTGTCCCCGGCCACGCTCGCCATCCCGCCCGTGCCGTCCCGCTTGATCTCCAGCCGGATGCTGGCGGACGACAACACCCGCATCATCGAGCTGACGGCGGTGTAGACGATGTTGCGGTAATGGGCGGCGTGGTTGAACGGGTTGCTCAGCGGGTAGCTGGGCGGGTTGTTCGCCATGCTAGCTTCGAGATACCGCTGGAACGAGTCCACGGCCGGGTCGCCCTGCCGGGGGCGGCGGACCTTCCCGGAGTCGGGGTTGTACGCGAACGGCTTGCACCCCGTGGCGTCGCTCTGGGCGGTCATACCGCTTTGGTACGCCGCCATTTGCCCCATTTGGCCGAGGCCGAGCGAGTTGAGCGAGAAGGAGCCGGTGTACGAGTTGGACATTATTTAGTCACCGCTTCGTGGAGCCGGTGGAACTCGGCGGGGTGTAGAAACCGATTCTCGGACAAGCGGGACGTTACGGGATGTACGGTACGGTAGCGGAGTCGGATTCTAACACGGCCGTCCTCGCTCGGTTCGGCCACGGTACCCGTAACCTCCACCTTGCGACGGGTCTCCTTAGTCGGGGACACTCGCTCTTGATACTCGTAGTTGTCCCGGTGCCCGCCGATCGCCGTGAGAAACCCGCGAGCCGTATCGTGAGCTGCGGCTGCGACCCGGTGCAAGTCGGCGAGGGTGTGATCGCCGCTCTTTGACGCCGTATAGCCGGCGTCCCCGTGGGCGTTAGCCGCGTTCATGTGCATATACGCCGCACCCCGGAGGGGTCTCCTCCCGAGATGCCGTGTCCGCTGCTAATCTCCGGGTCGCCGGTGTCGTTAAGACTGCGGCGGGCGTACCCGGTGTAACCCGCGGCGACCCGGTGGTCCCGCCGAAAAGTAGAACCGCTCGACTCGTCATAATGCTGTGAGATGTGTTCGCCGACTGAGTGCGTAGCGTTCGCCGCATCTCGGCTTGCTACGACGCCCCGGTGGTACAGAGCCTCGTGCGGCATGTCGTGGTCGTCGTACCAGTCCGCTAACACCAATCGCGGGGTGTGATCCTGCGGGGCGGTCTTAACGGCGGCGAGTAGGGCATCTTCGTCGGTCATGAGAATGGAATCCCCGCTTTGATGACTCTCGGGTTCAGCACGGCGGAATATGGGTGGGGACTACGCTTCATCGCGGTGTCGATGCTCGCCACTTCCGCCGCGGAGCTAAAACGGTAAGCGTAAGTGCGAGTCTCACCGCCGCCCTTCCGCTTGAACCGCACGAGGAGGAAGTATTCGTCGTCAACTTCGTAGGCCAGCCACCGGCTAAGGTGGGACGAGAAAGGGGCGAACTGCCACGCACTGTCTTCCAGGTAGCGGAAGGAACTGGTCGGGTCGGGCGTGCCGGACTGCCGCCCCGGGTGCCGGTCCGCGTCGAACAGCGGGGCGTGCGGTTTAAGTCCCGGCGGCCGGGTCATCCCGGGGACCAGCCCGCCCGGGGTCGTGCCGGAGGTGTCGAGCCCGGCGGGTTCGGCGGCGGGGCGGACGAGTTCCATTACCGGTGTCCGGCCTGCGGTTCGTCATAGTCGTGCGGGACGGACGCAATACGAACCGCCGTGGGGTTGCCCGGCGAGAACCCTTCCGAAACGAGACCGCGGGTGGTAGATCGGGCAGTCTTCCCGTCGGTAAACGTGTGTTCGTAGCTTATCGCTCGCTCGTTGTCGGTATCTGGGTGGTTAACGATTAGCCTGATTCGGTGATTCGTGGGCGACTCACCACCGGGGTAGGGGTGGTGGACGACGATACCCGGGCCGGCGTCTTGTCCGCCTTCCCATTTGTACGTTAGGCGGGCTTTCGTATCCGGGTTGTTAGGCGACCGCCGTGCGTCGATTACGTGGCGGATGCACGCCGCGGTGTGCGGCATCCCGTTGTCGTCCGCCCAATCGGCGAAAACGAGGTGGGGTGTGTCGTCGTTCGGGCGGGCGTGGGCGGCCCGCATCAATGCAGCACCGTCGCTATGTGGGTCCATTAGTGCTTACCGTTCTTGCCGTTCCCGTTCGTGCGGGCCAGCTCGCCCAATATCTGCCGCGTATCGAGGATGATCGGCTCGCCCGCTTTGGCGAACCTAACGTCGTCGTACTCGCCCACTTTCTCACCCGGGGGTAGGGGTTGCTTCCCGGTGTGGAACATCCGGTTCGTGATGTCGCTGGCGAGTACCACCGCCGGTCCCGCCTCCAGCTCCGCCCCGATCATCAGGTGGGCGGCGATCACGAAGGCGTCCGCCCGGTCGGGGCTGCACCCCAGAATATCCGTTAGCGACCGCTCCGTGCTAGTATCTTTGTTCTTCTTTTTCGGGGGGAGCCAGCCCTTCCCCTCCCCGTCGCGGAGCTTAGGAACGGGGGCGAGCTGCCGGCGGAGTTCGATGAGCGTGGGGGGTAGGCCGAACCCGTCGGCGGATGCTAGGCGGCCCCGGCTCTCGGCCTCGTCGGGCGGGGGCGGCACTTCCCCAGCCGGCGTGGCGAGTCCCGGGGCTATACACCGGGCGGGGTCGAACAGGGCGGACGCCTCCCAAAATAGCTGTGCCCGGCGGTTCTTGAACACCGACTTGAGTTCGAGCAGGTGGCGGGCTACCGCGGGGTCGGGCACGCCGTTCTCGTCGGCGTCGTCCCACTGTGCGTAGCCGGGTGAGGCACCGAATGCTACGGTCCTTACCGCGAACCCGAGCTGCCGCAGGGCGTCCGCGTGGGTCTTACCGCCGCCCCGGTCGAACGCCACGTCGTAGGCGTGGACGCGGTGCATCCGCATCAGTTCGCGGGTACGCTTAGGGATAACGGACGTGTCCGGAGTACGCTCGCCTTCCTCGTGGATAATCCCGAGCCGGTCTACCACCGTCCACACCGTCTCGTCGCCGCCCTCGCCCACGTCGATACCTAGGAACCGGCGGTGGGGGCGGTGGTATCCCGGGGTGGAGATGAGGCCGTGGAATTCGTGGGCGTTGTCGAGCCAGTCGGGCGGGTAGAGGAGTTGGTCGGCACCCTCGTAGAACCGCCCGTACACGCCGATCTCGATGCGGGCCTTGTCCCAAGTCTGGAGGCGGTGCGTGTACTCGTCGTACCGCAGTACGCCCGGCACGACCGGATCACCGGTGCGGTAGTCGCGGCCGGTGGGCTTGTGCCCGAGTTCCTTCTGACGTAAGCCGTAGGCCACGTTCGGCGAGTCGAGGGCCGAGATGGTGATGACTTTACGGGCGTAGCGGGGTTCGTCCGGCATTACAGGGTGCTGGCGTACTCGCGGAAATGGCTACCGGCCGCGTCGTGTGCGTCGGCCGCGTCCCGGTGTAGTCCGCGGACGGGCGGGGTCGCGTCGGCGGCCTCCGTATGGCGGGCGTCGAGGCGGGTGTGTAGGGACACTAGCTTGGTGACAGCTTGTACACGGGATGCAACGTGCGGGTGATGGAGTACGGTATCGAGCAGACGCTCGCCGCGTGCCGCGGTAATCGTATGCTGGTCTGCCGATAGCGTTCTTGCTGCCGGTTTCGCGGATGCAGTCCACGCCCGCCGGCTCGCCGCCACCGCCCGCCCGAGCGGCGTGGACGGGTCGTGGGCCTGCCGGATGCGGGCGGCCTCCTCGGCGTGGCGGGGTTCGCCGATGTCGTCCAAATAATCCGCTAACACCAGTCGCGGGGTCCAATCGTGGGGCGATTGTGCGACAGCCGCCCGCAGTGCGTCCTCGTTGGTCACGGTTACTTCCCGGTGAGGAAGGCGATCAGGTAGCGTAACGCCGCTTCGTCTAAGGTGGACCCGCCCTCTACGCCGTCGGAGTTAAGTACCGCGACCGCGATCTTGGCCCGCTCCAACGACTCCCAGAAGGCGGGCGTGGTCGCCGTGTTAATCACGTCCCAGCCGTTACCGTTCTGCTGGTTAAACTGCACCGCTAGCCCCTCGTTACGGGCGACGCCGGATCATACCGCCGCGAGCAAGTCTCCTGCTTTACAGTCACGATAGAACCTCCCGTCACATTTCATGGGGTTTCCGACATACAATTGTCGGTTTGACCAACCCTCCCCCGCTTCAAAGGTCTCATCGTCAGCCGAAGATGCCTCGTCCACGAAAAATAATGTACGAGTGGCGTGGTGACCGGCCAAACCTTCCGGCTTCCCCGGGGCGGACACCATCCCTTTCAGGTAAGAAATATCACACTCCCTGCCGTTCACGATCTTGCGGATATCTCGCTTCATACACCGCAACGGGCCACCGTCCTCCACCCGGAGCGGCACCTTACACCGGGTGATCCAGCGGCCCAGTTCGCCCCATAACACGTCGAGGTGCTTATCCTTCACGGACGTGGTTACGATGCGGGTATCCTGCGGGTGCAAGAAAAACCACAGGCAGATGTACGACGAGACGAAATCTTTGCCGTCGGCCCCCCGACGCACCTTGCGGGGTCAGAGGGCCGGACCGCCCAATTTATTTCCGGCGACTACCACCGTCTTAGCGTTCTCGACCACACTCTTGATGATCTCGCGTTGCTTTGAATATAGGTACGTGTAGTTCGGGTGGCGGGTATCCTCGTACCCCCAGAACTCGTGATGGAACGCGATCGGGTCGCTCTCAGCTACGATCGACATGTTAGTCCTCGTTGTTACCCGTACACCGCGACCCGGTCCGCCTTCACGAACCCGTGCGGCAGCTCCCCCGCGTACACCGCCTTCGCCAGCCCGGCACACTCCTTCGTGGCCGCCGCCGTGTGCTTGGCGATGATGTGCTCCCGGGCCGCCGTCACCGCCTGCTCCGGGCTGTCCATCCACACAATAGGGTCGCCGCCCGCCCCGGGGGACCAGTACCCCTTACCCGCCCGGTCCTGGTTCTCGGGGTCGATGGCGTAGATAGGGTACGCCACCGAAGTGACGCTGTGCCCGTCGGTGTTAAGGATCACGCCCGGGATCACCCGCCACCCCGACCGGGTGTGGACCGCGGCGTAGACCGTATCATTCTTCTTCACTGTCGTCCTCACTGAGTGTGTCGGGCTCGAACCACTGTGCGTCATACGCGACCACGACCGGGCACTCGTAGTCGAACCCCGACCACACCGTCTCCAGCCCGCACTCCGGGCAGAGGGGCGGCGGTGTTAGCTCGGCGTCGGGGATATAGGTCATGCTGGGCGGCTCGGCCATTTTCGTGATACCACGAAAGTACGCCGGTTGGAGGTTGGCGTCAACAACTAATCGCGGTTAGACCGACTTGAGTACGGTAAAGAGCGGTTCCCAGTGCTCCGCGAACGCCTCGGCGGACATCCCGTACACGCCCCGCCCCTGCTTGACGAGGTAGTGGCTGACTTCGACCAGTTCCGTCAACCCGCCGATACCCCGCACGTAGATGTCGGACGACCCGACCGCGTACTCCCAGTCCACCCCGTAACACTCACCGATGAAGGCGTTCGCGGTGTCGGCCGAGCCGTCCCACCGCACGGCTTCGACTACCTTACGGCTGCGGTAACTCGTCGCCATCAATCCCCCTCCAAGCACCGCACCGCGTTATCGAACCACGGCCCGGGGTCGTTGCTAGCCTGCTTGTGGTCCCGGGTGCGGGTCATGCCCCGGTAGCACCCGACCATCGGCGTCTCGCGGGTGATGACCGCCTTGAGGCAATTCTCGCACAGCAGCCGCCCGTCCCGGGTCACGGCGGGCTTCTTCTCGCACGCGGTGCAGAGTTCGGGCGGGGGTACGGCCTCCACGTTACACCGACGGCGTGTAGGTAACATCGGTGTACCCGAGCGGGGTGTTCGTCACCGGCTCGAAGAACACCTTGAGGTTCGCGGCCGACCCGATCACCCAGATGTTGTAGCAGTCCTGGTTCAGCACCTCGCCCGGGCTAACTAGCCATTCCTGCCCGGCCCCGAGCGGATAGCCGTCGGTGAGGGCCACCGTCCCCGCGGTCACGGCGTCCGAGAAGCCCACGTACACGATGTCGGCGGCGTTCGTCGCGGCGGCCCGGACGTAAACCCCGTTCTGGCAGCGGTACACGTCCGCGGTAGGGGTGAGGCGTTCGGCGGTGGTATCGACATCGAGGTTACTGGGCATCGGTCTCTCCGAGGAGGGAGGCTACGTCGCGGCTGTGAAGGAATGTGCGGATGAGCGGGCCTGTGATCGCCCTCGGACTTCGGCCGAGCGTAATAATCGCGTGCATCTGTTCTCGCCGGCCGACTACAGCTCCGCCCGTTTCAGGCAGCAGGCGAATGTACCGCTCGACGTGAGTTTGCCCGTGGTCGGCCACGGCGTCCGGGAGCCGGATACGCGGGTGTTCGTCGTCCTGCTGCTGAGACCGACCGACCGGTACGGATTCGTTGGTGGCGAGCAGCTTACCTCGCTGCTCGCCCGCCGCTTCCCCGACTCGCGGTACGTGCGTCGGCATAGTACCGATCGCCGCCCGCAGCTTCACCAGCCGCCGCAGCGTGCGGGCCTCCTCGCTAGCACCCGCGTCGTCCATCGCGTCGGCGTAGACGAGATGCGGCGTGTCGTCCAACGGGTTTTTGAGCGTGGCCCGGTGGAGGGCGACCACGTCGGACGTGTGGTGGGCGGGGTCTCGCGGCAGGAACGGCATGTTAGCTCCCGACGACGTGGGGCTGCGGGTCGGTCTCTCGAGATCGTCCGCCCGGTAGCTGTGCGATCCTATCCCAGTCGATATGCGGTTCGGCGTCGTCTTGTTCCGCTTGATATTTTGCGGTCTGCGTCCGGATGTACTCGTGGAACTTTCGGGTATCCAGCGGATCGCCGTCCGAGATGTCCGGCACTCGCGGCGGGATCGGCCCGGGCGGCAGGTAGACGTGCTGGGGCTCCGTCGCGTCCGCAATCATCCGCTGCCCCCGGCCGCCGTAAATCTCTAGTATCTCCGCCGCGGTAAACGTCCGCTCGCTCTCCGTCTTGAGAGCGTCCCGGATGAGCTTCTGCTGGGCGGGGGTGTGCGAGACTCTCGGCCAGAGTTTGTCGAGAGCGGCTTCCACTTCCGGGGCCGGCGAAGTGTTCCCCACTGTGATGGTGGTCCCCTTCTCCGTTACGGTCGGGTACGCGGGCATAAACTTCACCCCCGCCGCCGCCATCAGGGCGTACAGCTCGGGCAGCGTCTCGGCCCCGAACTCCCGCTCGTAGCCGTTGAAGGCTTCCCGGTGGTAGAACTTGCAGGCGGCTCGGCGACCCTCGAAACCTCCGCCCGTGGTTAGATTCCGCAGGACGAAATCGGCGGACACGCGGATACGGCGGTTGTCGTCGGACCCGTAAGCACAGTCGAACCACTTGAACACGTTCCCCTTGTCGCTCGTCGTGGCCCC
>JAYJME010001979.1:0-14775 GCA_036873775.1 Costaria costata
CAAAGAAACCATGGTCTGGCGCGCGGAACCACCATCAGAACAGGAAGGAAATTGGACATCACAGTTGTTAATATGTGGTGTGCGCGTGTATGAGTTGTCATCGCCGGACCGATACATGAATCGGTGGTTCAAGAACTCCTTGTTCAGCGCACTGCGGCTACGATCATCCAAACCAAAAAAAAAACAACGCAAAAAATACTACACAAAGGCCAATATCAAACAGGGCCACCACAAAAGATGAGTTAGGCAAACCTACGAGAATTCAAACAGACAGCACATACATACGTGAAAAACCACACCACCACAGAAAAATGAATGAAACGAAATGCGAAGCTGTATGTAGTGTCGTGCACGTGACTCGAGTGCCACCGGTACCGACTACATAATCCCTGGAACGTCCAATAACAACCGGGTAGTGTCGCACATTGAGCTCTGCCGCAAACAAAGCGGCCATCAACAGTGACACGAATAACATCCACCAGCGATAAACAAAAATGGCTAAAAAGCCACTTTTTAGGTGGAAAAGCAGAACCACCGGAAAATAAAATGGACAACACGTACGTGCGCACGTATATGTAAACCAACAACTACTGTACCGTAATCACATGTCTGGTAGTCTATACAAGGTATCTGGTATACAGGGGATTTGTTATTTAGACGTCTAGATTAAAACAGTGACGCCAAAATATTTGGTTTGACCAGCTAGAATGCGAAATTACGGAATTATGCTAAAGCAAACAACTCGATCTGACCTCATCCGTTCAGTCCTTAGAATCATACCCGCGTGACTCAGAGACAAGCGCCTATACCCATCCCTACTGCATACGCACGCCGTGTAGTCTTGCAGCGGTTTTCGCCTTTCTAGATCTCGGCGCTGGAACCGGGCGGCAGAAACGCCACCTCCGCTGCTTCTGCAGCCTAATTTTCGTACACACATCTTAATCCGCAGCCCCACCCCGAAACCGGTGGCACTCACCAAGCCCCTCTGCACAAGAGCTTATTCAATATGACACGGCAACCTGCGGGCGAATGTCGCTTCTTGAAGCATCTGGTAAGTTGTCGTCTACGTGAAACACAGGGGTGTCGAGCGCGCTGTAGAGCACGAGCGTGTCGAGGCCGATGTGGGCGAATCGCAGACCCCAGGCGATGATGACGAGCCAGGTGCGGCCTAGGTTGAACAGGCTTAAGAGGCCGGCGACCGTGATGAACACGTCCACCAGGAGGGCAATCGCGGTCAGGGCGACGTGGAACTTGATTCGACCGTGAAGCCTCCACACCTGCAAGCAGGCAACACCATCACCATCGGGCACAACGAAAAACAAATAAGACGGGAACAAAACATCGAAGTGCCCACACATAAATGCAACGTTATCCTCGGGCACAGACAAAAATACCGGCACAGACGACCTCGCACGTATCCGTCAAATAACGATCTAGATCACCTAGATACTGGATCTGTCGTAATGACAAGTTTTTTGCAGGATCTTTGTAATACAGGTCCAACTCAGGTAGTGTGTTCTTAGATCATGCAGTGCATGGGGATCCACGCCCGGCAACAGGACATATGCAAGAGACATTTAGACCCGTGACCTGTCGGTCCTGCGCAACACAGACAATTCACAATTATCTGATGTGGCCGATGTGTGTTGTATTGAATGACTGAACAACCGCACCGCTTCGTCTGAAAGTCCGCATGCTGAAGGCCGAAGCGATTGAGACTCTGGTTCACAGGTGTGTGACGTAGACCCTCACAGAGGAATACTTGGCCGCGCTCCGAAGGGCTCACGACGAAGTCCTCAAGCGGTTAATTGGCTCCAAGCGCCGACAACGTACCAACCACACCACCCTCTCGTACGGGAAGGCCCTCAACATGACACAGTGCAAGATCATCAAAACGACCATCCGTTAACGGCGATACTTCTGTACGGGGGCCGTGGTGCGACAAATCGAGGGGTGACTGCCCAGTCGGATGATGTCCAGGACGATGACTAGCGGGGAGGAACCGAGACCAGGTGACCGGTGTAAGACGTAGCACATGTGTCAAGTTGACCACCTTAGGTTGTTCAAATCTCACGAGGGATCAACGGAAAACGTGCCCTTGCCGGTTGAAGATGAGACTACACTGTGGCCCACTGCAGCAAAAGGCGAGCAAGGGGTACCGTGGGGTCTTCGAATTAGCAGAACGGTTCATGGCCAGGTGGCATGAGAAGGAGGCGGAGCTGAGAAAGTAGCGCAGCGCACCCTACTCTGTGGGCGGTGCTGAAGGGAACTGCGGGGGGTAAGCAACAGAGGGAGTAGAAGGAACGCCGTTCTAAAGAGTGGCTGCAGGGCGAGCAGCATGAAGACTAGAGGGAAAACCGCGTCAGAACAAACAGGAAAAGAGTGGCAGACGCAGTAGCAAGGTACCAGGCCGACTAGTGTAGAACCAACTGCTGCGGCCACCTCGAAGCGGATATTTTGGGTGATTCGGCTTTCGGTGGAGACCTAGTGACACCATGATAGTGGATCTCTACGGGGGTTTTGGCCGTGGTGCTCAAAGTCGACCACCCGACCAGAACCATAACCCTCACACTAACCCGAACCCGAACCCTGTGCTAGCATGCTGTGGCTTGTGAAGGCCTTAGGTTGACCCGACCGGCGTGGATGCTGTGCTTGCAAATACTCTAGGTTGATTCGGCCGGAGCGGAATGCTGTCGCTTGGGAAACTCTAGGTTCATCGAGCTGCTTCAAAAACACACCTCAGCCAACCAGAGTGCGTAAATAGCTACCCCAGGAAGATTCACTGTCACGACGCAATCACTACTCGTTTCGCGACAAACAACAGGTCTGAACAAGCTAAACAACAGTTACGTGTTTCCGCAGGAAGAAAGACATATTGTCAACGGGTGCTCGGTACGAGCCGGTTCCTGGTACTCCAACGCATGTCTGTACGATATTCGCGCAAATACTCGACGAACTGACTGTGTAGGAGTATCATCAAGTTACATATTTTTCCATAACTCTACTATACACTGGCTCGAAATTATTGCAAGATAAGACCAGTGACAATGGAGAGCCGATGTTTGCCTTAAAACTTTGAATTTCCAAGATACGCTCCGTAACGTCCCGGTACAACTCGCTATGAGCACGTTTCTTCAAACGAAAATTTCAATTTTCTGTGACAAGCCCAAATACAGAATTCCTGGGCCGATTTTGGGCAAAGATCGGGTTGAAAAAAAGGCAGCGAATAACTCGAAGGGGCGATATTCCGAGTCCTCGACAGACATCAAAATCGGCAAACCAAACAACTGCGCAATAAACTCAGAACGGGGCGAGCTCGTTAGGAGCTGCAACCCATCCTAGCGACACAGAGTGTTCATCCACACCACGGCCGGTGATACGTGGCGGGTACTGGCCAGGCATCCGATAATAATCCATTGGGCCGCTGTTACGCAGAAAGTAGACGAAAACAAATCTCGATCCCTTTCGTATGACAAAAAAAGAGGCATGTTTTCAGGTTTGGGAGATAAGCCTACGACGCTTTCGGCAAGTTCTCACCCCGTACACCTCGGGATGCGTGATACGATAGAGCTCTAGCACTTTGTGGCTATTTAAGTTTCTGAACGACGGATCTTCTTAACCCCTTTAGAGCCGGGAAACGTTTTATGGGGACAAAACTACTTGGAAATAGAACGGGATACTTTTTTGGGGTGCTTAAAGGGTTATAACCCAAAGTCGTCGGGTTTTCATTCTTGTTTTGCAATATACATCGCTGTGTACCGAGGCCATGGGATAGTTCGTCCAGTTAAGCTCACAATATTTATCAAAGCTGGGGTTTGGAATGAGGCACGAAGCCCTCCAAGTGAGGAACCCTAGGAAAAAAGAACGTGCACCCCTATCTTAGAATTTGTCTCGGGTCCACCTAATATCCTCGAGGCAGTCATTTGCATTCGTTGGCTTTGCCCGACATTTAGAGCGGGTCTGCCGTGTGCTTAGTCTGTCTCGAGATCGAACGTCTAACGTCGCATGGGCTGATTATTTATAATCAGCGTGTTGATATTTTTTAACGAGAAAAACAATTTGCGCCGCGTGAATGCAAGAATAAAAAATCAAAGCGTTTTTTTTGTTTTTTTTTCTATGCCCACAGCTGCGGAACTAGAGTATTGTTAGCCGAAAACTTTCAAACCTCGCGTCCCCACTGTCATCGGTCTAAATACGCAAACTATACATGTCTTCCGCACAAAAAACCGTTGTGTTCACGCCGTTTATCCGAATGCGTCGTGATTGTTTGGGCACGAGTTCTTCCAATCCCTGCCGATGCCGAACATGCCAGATCTATATATACGAAACACAATAGCATTATTTGACCGGTTGCAAGGGGCTCACGAAAGACGTGTGAAAAAAGGTACGTCCAATCTTCAAAAAACGCCATGAATTTGCCATGCTTACAAGCTTGAAAAATCCCCTATAACTACTCTAGAGGTCTCTCTCTCTCTCTCTCCCTGTCCTCACAAGTGCCGACAACACATACATCTTACACTTCTTCTACGCGATTCGTACGCCTCCTGCTTGTATACGCACCTCGCCAAGTTCCGTCCGCCTGAACAGCAGCAGCAGCACGACGATAATCGTCATCCCGAACGCGGCGACCCCCTCCAAGATGAAGTACGATATCGAAACCCACCTGCTTCGGGCCTGTTAGGAATAATACGTGAAAACGTCAAGAAGGAGCGACGTTTTCTTGGCGTTGACGTGAAATGGTACACGAATGATAATGTTCCTAGAAATATCAGAGCGATAACGTGGCAAGAGTGCCTAATTACTTAATTACTTCTGGAGTCAGCCATGTGTGCGTTCGAATGTTCCTACGCAAGTGAAGCACTTACGCCTGATGGCGCCTTGCGCGGTAAGGCGTACTGGCCCTCCCGCGATGAGACACCAAAAATATACCAAATTAGCCATACCAAATTATTAATAGCTTTTTTATTAATCTCTTGCGAATCCAAAAAACGACGTTTAGTTTAGGCCACCTCTTATGGCCAACATGTCTTGGTTGTACAGTCGAGAACATCTGTGAAAGCTTGGGCTATACCGGTACAGGATCGCTCCTCTAAGCATGGTTTGAAGCGGTGAGCGATAGACGACAAATGAGCTAGCTCACGAACTGCATAATATTACGACAAATACAAACACGTACGTACATGTCCGGGGTGTAATTACGGTAAATGGTTCGTCTCGACGTTGGACTTTCCGTACCCAATCCCCATTGATAACAGACAGCCTCGCCGTTAAATCTCTTGACCAAATCGAGACTTATATTTACTTGATTTGAGTATAAGTGTGAGTTACGAAAACGAAGTATAGAAAAGAACCTCCCAAATAAAGTTGACCACGATCCATAAAATATATCTTAATTTCCTGATTTCAGTATTGGACGAAAAGACTGGGCCAAGAAACGGAAAGCTGATAGTTTCGTGGAAACTAGGCGGTATAAATGGAATAGTCCAGTTTTTATGCAAACTGGAGGAAACATAGGCCACAGCAAAGAGGGTTTTACATAGGAGTAGCATGTTTCGCCGGGAAAGAGCTAAAACGAGCTACGTACACGAGCTACGTACGACTATGTTTTCCTGGCTTGAGCAATCCGCGATACCTCATGTGCACAGGTTTTCCCGGTGTGGGCTATTGGCGATAGGTCATCAGCACGTGCTTTGAAGGCTTGAGCCATACAGGATAGCCCATCCGCCCTTATTTTCCTGAGATGAGCTAGAGGGGCTACATGAGCTGCACATGTTTCCCCCGGCATGAGCTATAGCCTTTAACTCGTCTTCACATGTTTTCAAAGCTGAAGCTATAGTCGAGAGGATAGGTCATCCGCACATATAATGCTTTGCCAAGGTAACGACTTATACGGGGTAAATGATCACGTTCATTTTCCCCTAGTTGAGCTATCTAGGAGCTACATGCCCTACGCATGTTTCCCCCTACCCGAGCTATAGGCGGTAGCTCATCTGCACATGTTTTGCAGGCTTGACCAATACACGACAGATGAGGAAACTCATGAGCTGTCCGCCGTGTGGAATTGTACGTCGGGTTTGCTCTCTGATATTTTTATTTCAAACTCAGTTTACCGGGGAGGTATCGAGATTCTTAAGTACGGGGCCTCAAGAGACAAATTGTTTGCGCCCCGACCGTGGCACGCGTACTGACCGTCGTGAATCCTCTCGCATAAAAGGACGTTCCCGTCACCAGCCAGGTGTCCCAATACGGCATCGCCGACGCCGCGAACCCCGCGGATATAGCGACGCAGCAGACCATCATGCAGAAGGAGGAGACGCTCTTGATACGCGACAATGAGTGGTGGCTCTGCACACCCACAGAACATGCGACCATGATGAGGAGAAATCGCAGCCGGAATAAAATTCGGGGTTGGGGATCGAAACAAGAACAACAGGGGTCCTGACGAGAGACAAACAAATGTTGGGGATTCGTTTACTAGTCTGCATTTTAGTTCCTTTTAATTTTTCAGGCTGATGTGTATCTGGAATCCATCGCTTTGGGCAGGGGGTCACCCGAAAGCATTTCACTCGTCGGACCGATCTCAACATCTGGATCATCGAGACCCTAACCACCGGTTACGAGATTCCGTACAGGATTCGTGCCGTGCAGATCCAACCCAAAAAGCGTGTCTTACAGATAATCTATAGTAAACGGCTCCCGGCCGGCATCATGAGCTATATCTTACAGATCAGGAATCAATCGGCCAGGAAAGATCGAGGTCATAACGTGGAAACTGATGAACTGTCCGGTGTATGGAACATAAATATAGTGGAAATTTTACACAAATTTCCGACCACGAAACAACCAACCGCAAAGACGAACTCGACTCGATCACAAGTGTACTGTTCTTTGGGGGGATAAAAAAAGGTATACCTGGTACTGTAGTGCCCATGAGACGGCATTCATTTGTACAAAGCTCTACATCAAACGTGTCCTGACTCCCACCCTGTCACACCCTCCCCGTCCCAGCTAAGTATTCTTCAAGCGCAACAATTTCTAGCAGTGCGTTAACAGGGTCGTTATTAAGGGAGCACTCCAAACTTCCCATAAGAAAGAGGTCTATCATTTTTTTCTTCAAATATTCAAAACCACGAAAATAGAAAAAAAAGGAAGTGGAGTCCCCCGCACACGTTTGGAAACAGTGATGCCACGCACAAACGAAAGCCGAAGAGGATCCACAGCCCGTGGTCAGTACACCAGCCAAATCCTTGCCGGCAAGGCGCCATGGCAGCCCCACAAGACATGTACACGACCATCAGACTCAGAACCATGGACCCTGAAGTCCCCGAGGTTTCCTGCTGTAGGCCACGGCAAGCAACTGTAGTTGTGTGCTCTTGTGTCGCCCTGAGGCTCAACCTACTTACCACCGGTCCCGCAGACATAACACAACAACGCAGTTGCAACGATTTTTCAACTGTGTGAAACGCATCCACGCACCCTTGCTACGTAGCCCGTCCTGAACCCTAAACTCAAAAGACTAGTACGAACCAATTATATCTATATCGTACCTAGAGTACTTACAGTACCTGTTACCTCATATTCTAACTACAACGTACGACGTATAACTTACGATGGTATCATACCCTCAGGAATACTCCAGATACAATCAGGCGGGTGTCACACCGCAAGCGGGAATAGCGGACGCACCGGTAACACCGCAAGCTTGCCAACGGTGGAAACCGCTCAAACGAACCACAGCCAAGTCGAGGTGGATGGATCGCTATAACTCCCTGTCTACAATACCCCCCGAAGCAGCGGTTTTCAGAAAGAACGGGGGGAGGGGCACCGGGGGGCAGTACGAATACCCCGAAACTGCAGTGTGTTTCGCGAAAAACATATATATATATATATACTCCGAAGTATAGGATATTGACAACCGATGAAAACTGGTTACCCGTACGGCATTACACACCCCCGGGCATATTTCTCACATGCACGATGAGGGCGAGGTTGGCGCAGATGGCGAGGTTCGTTACTGCGACCAGGTTAGATCCGGCCTGCTCAAAGAACTTCAAGGCCTTGATAAAACAGGTGAACTCCTGGCCAATCCAGCAATTGAGCACCATCTGGGAAACCGTTATCCCAGCCAGCATGTGCACGAGTCCGCTGTCGTGGTATTCAATTGGAACAACGGACGGAGCGAAAACAAGAAGAGTTGAAAGGATTACACCTAAAAAGAAGATTCTAGGCCTACATATCATACGGACGTTCTCTGTCGTGTTATTGTGAAACGCCCGTTCTGTTTTGGTTGTCAGCTAGCAAGTAAAAGTTAAAATGCGTACGAGTATACTTGAAGTATAATACTTACCACATCCCATGCTTTACTCACTGAATTTGGTGATGACGCCGGCTTTGATAAGGTACGGTATCAGCAGGCGATGTATTAAACCAACCTTAATAGTGTCGCCGTTCCTCAGTATTGGAGGTAGTATATGTTTATTCAGTGTATGTGCGTAATGCCAGCCCATACGTGCAGAGAAACGTAATGTTCGGGTGTAAAGCTATCGTTTATACGCGGCATCATAGACGGACAGCGCACATGTGCAATGGAACATCAGCATGGTACTGTAGTGCGCACCTAGTTGCAGGGTACAGGCTGCTTCAAGCTGAAAACTCAAGTTTCCTCCGCCACGAGTGCCGGTTGCAATTACCATGAATGCGACAAATTTGGTCCCATACCGACCAGCATCAACAGCGGCAGAGGGTGACGAACGCCTGCGTCTTGGTTTAATGCGCAGGGCAGGCCATAACAGGGGAAAAGTGTGCCCGCAAATCCCAGGAGGCTGGAGATTCGTTCTTGCCGTTTTGGCGGCGTGAATATATTCATACTTGAAACTCAAAATTAAACATAAACACGTCAATAACACTTGTGTGTTTCCGTAAAAAGAACACAGTTCGAAGTTCTTATGATTTCTTGGTTGAGCCGGTTTCAGGTAGTCTGATAAAAGGTTCGCGAACCTATGCGAAATTTTTGCTGCGCACGGCCAATGTCAACTAACGTTTAACGCCGAAAGTAGATCCCACATACTGAAACAATTATGTACCGTAAGAAATACGTAATTTGTATCTGGTATCTGATCCATATTTTTTCATACAAAAGTCCAACATAGAAGGCGTTATTAATAGTCTACGTACGGGCCTTGAGCTTCAGCGAAAGAGTTCGAGCCCTTGCCAAACAACGACAGAATCGTGATGTTGTTAATTCTATTGTTGGAAATTAAGATTGCCTGAGACCCCAAGTGTACCCCCCGGCAACCTCTTCCCTGAATACCTGGTGAACAGAAAAAACACCGCCAGGTCAAGGTTTGGCGAGAGGGGCCACGGAGCACGTGCTCAAAAATGAACTCTCTGCTTTTTAAAAGAAACGCTTGCGCACTGGCAGGGGGGGATATTATCTGCCGTACATCTTGAACCAGCGTGGAACACTTATTTCAAAAATAGAATAATATCGGCTTCAACAGCAACGGGACTACATCATCTTTCGTCCGGGTTGGCATGTATGGCCAAGTTTGAACAGAGCGTTAAAGCCAGATCTGTACAATAACAGTAACATCACAACATAATGTTAAGAGACCCCTCGCCATTTAACTACAAATCATGACATTGAAATGTTTACATCCTGGCTTACTTGCGACGACAACTTCACCACCGAAGTGCTGCTCGAAGCATTTGCCTTGCCGTCTAATGTCAGCAAGATGTAGCAGTACTCTTTGCATATGTGCGTGCATGCGGCGCCTGGGCTGCTTCCCCGGAGCATGGAGCTCTTGGCATGTGCAAGCTACAAGTTTGCACCTAATGTGAAGTTAAGGACCTCCGTCTTCTTCACAGTTTTTCGCGTCGTCGGACAGGCAACGGTTTAAAAGCAATAGATAATATACACCCCAAACTTGGCGTTTTTGACCTGTGGAGCAGAAACTTTGTGATACAGATCCAACCCCGGAAACATGTCATGTTGTAGACCACGCAGATCAGACCGCTGCGAAAACCCGCCAACAGGATACAGGCCATGCAGAACATAAGACACCAGAGATGACCCATGCTACGATAGAGGTGTTGTTCCATGATGTTGTTTCTGAGGCTTTTCACTTTAGGAACTCCATATCACACCCGAAAACTGTCTTCGAGTAAACTGGAGGTGCAGCGCGATGAGGAAACCAATGGACTAGGCATTGAAAAAAGTCATACTGCTAAACGAGAATGACATTCGGACGATTTTGGGTGAAGGAGCCCGGTCATTCAGAAACAAAAAAAACAAAAAGTGCAACCTCTATCGTAGCACGCGTCAGATATGTCTGCCTTGACCGACCAAGATCAAGCATGGTTGAAAGGTATACTACGTTCGATGGTGGATATTGTTCGGGTTTCGACTGAGCCACCACCGTAGTAGTAGCGGGTGGTGCAAGACGGCTGTTGAACGAAGCTCGTTGTATTTTATTTATCTATTGTCTGCCGACGCCTCTACCTGCCTGTGCGTTCCTACCGCGGTCTCACTGCAGGAGATATGCACCCCGTTCGTTTACTGCCCGGGCGCCTGGCGGGTATTACCCGGACCTGTCACTACCCGTTCGGGTACGGCCTTGATCGAATACCCACCGGATATTTGTATCCGTTTGTCCGGGTACCCGACGTGGACATATACCTGAGCACCAGGGTACTCGCCTATCCGGTGAATTACGTGTGTCCCCGCTTCGATATCTTTGACCTCCAGAAACACTTTCAAGGCCCCTCAGATACGCACACACAAGCAGCTTTACCAGGAGTTCCTAGCAATCCTTGACTACTGCATGTTGCCCGGGGGGTAACCGTCTTGTCATGCACACCAACCCGGGTACTACACGAGTACGGGTATCCGACCACAGGTGTGGTTTCGAGAACAAAATGTGTTCCACTTTTGAGGCTCGATAGGATGAGCCGTGCAGCGTACCGCAAACTATTGCGGACGGTGCTTGTTAGGTTTCGGATCTGTGTATAAATGATTTCACGAACAATTTCTAGCTTCCCCTTGTCGTGCCGCTTCCGTTTCTATTCCAGGACCGTGCGCTTTAAAGTTTTCCTCGTACCCGGTAGCCAGGATACTCGCCCCGTACGCGGGTTTGGGTGCCTAAAGATACGGATACTTCGCCACATGTACGTGTCATACCTCTGCAAAAAAAAAACGGGTATAGCCGTTAGCGCCGGGAACCCGACGGGTTGCATCGCTACACCTCAATTACAGCTGTATCATATCAACCTGTATTCTGCTCATATATTCTGCTGTATCATTTCTCTTATGCTCCGTATTTTTTGCAGAGCATTTATTATCGTTGCCCTACTTCTTTAGCTGCCACTCTTTCGTAACCCAGGTCCGGGGTCACATATAGGTCACAAGGCGGTTACATAGCGGGCAGCCCCCGCCCCCCTTCCCACTACGCGGTGCGTGGCTCCATCCCGGGAAGAGTTGCAACATTCTCTTGCCTCCTCGACCGGTGTCGCATAAGGTGTACCCACGCTATGAAATAGCATATATTTGCAAAATGGAAACAATGCCCGCTCGTAGGTGGGCGTCGCACCCGCAAAATTGGCCTATTAATAGCAACACCATTAGGGGCTAATGTGAGGGGTGCAAACGGGGGCCTGGCCTCGGCGGGGCCCACCATCCTGCGGCTGCGCGCATGCCGGCAATGGTCGGTGATGTCAAAGCCAAGTGGAGGAACAAAAACCGACACAACGTGCTGCCATGGCGTTGAGGGAAGGATATATTGGGTGAGTCAAGGACGGACAATAAAAGAGGAAAAGACACAAGGATACATAACTCCTATTCACAGCCGTGGTTACGTTTTTGGCAGCGTGTCGCAGCAACTTAGGTGCCGGAATGAACCGTTGCCTTAAATGACCAATCGGTATAAGGCGCATAGGTATATGGCGATGTTGATGATTGTGGTGTATTGTAGAGTAGAGAGCACCAAAACTGGCACAATTAATCTTCAATAGGAGGGCACAGGTTCTCAGGCCCGAGAGCTACGACACACTCGGTTGTCAACCATGGTACCAAAAACAAAAACTTCATTAAAAAATACACTAAGTAAAAAAAAACACACGCGCTCTCCGATATTCCAAGACGACCTCGCAGGAACCTCGCAGGATGCAGGGGGACGAAGCCACACATGTACCATACATTATAAAGCAAGATGGTACCCTAAATTATACTGACGAGTAGGCACTTAAGATTGAAGCAACTACTTTGGGTATGAATAGAAAAACAACCTGCCAAGACACGGCGCGAGCGCCGCCGAGACCACCCCCAGCAGAGTCGAGAGGAGCAAGCAAGGCGGCGCACGTCCAGGGAACAGCGCGCCGAGATGTGGACCTTATCCGAAGCAAGTTTGAAGACAGGTCATAACCTTCTAAAAAAAAACCTTCGACTCCTCCGTTGTAACAACAACGATATCCTCCATATATCTGTATACCATAGTCCTACGGGTCTTTCGACACGTTGGACAAATCACTACTAAGATTCGATCTACTCTAGATCATAACCTCCCGCTAAGAGAAGGTGTGCGGGATCTGTACGGGGGGCTTCGCCGTTGCGGGCTGACTCCCACGTGATGCTCCGCGCATGCGCGTTACGCGGGTAAAACAAACCTAGATCGACGATTTATTCGCGACAGTGCTGCCACCGGCTGTATTGTGGACCATGCCGTAAGGTAGAGGAACACGGATGAAAGGGGGGCCCACCCACACCAGGAGACCCCCCAGAGGGCGAACCCTCAAATGCGTGCACCACGGTCCCACTTTTGGGCATACATTAAAGACTCAATCGCGAGCCGTAGTATAACGACCCGGCCAAATGGGCGGACATTCGATACGCCGCATCTTAGGGGGGTCTCCATTCCGGTAGAGCCCGATGCAGGTGCTACCAAAGGAAATAAATACCATTTGTTGTAACGGAGGGGGTTGCCCGTGTCAATAGACCCCTGAAAATCGAGACGGGATGCTATACGCCGCGCCGGAGAGGGTTGCCCCGCAATTGGAGAGGGTTGCCCATATCGGGAACGCCCTCCGATACGGCGTATCGAAACTTTGTAAGTAGAATCGGCCTGGTGACTGGCATCAGTGGCATGCTGTTCCTGTCTTGTCTGCATGTCTTGTCTGCTCTCTGTCTACTGGCTGTCTCGTCTATGACGTGTTAGTAGCTGCTGTCATCGGCATGGTCTTGGTCATGGCTCGTGTACGCCACATCTTATGTGGGCTTAGGGGTTTTCGCCTTCAATTTCTCGATAAATTTCAAACAAAACTATTAAAATAATCAAGAAAGTATAACATGCCATGCCCGGCTGTTGGGGCCTCGTTTTGTTTATTTGGGCAACGAAAAAGAGTGTTTCTTGCTATCTCATCTTCGCCGTTTTATTTTTCCATTTTAATTTTTTTTTGCTTCAAAACGCCCCGTTTGGATGGGCCCTAATTCCCGTAATACATAATGCTGCTCCGTCGTCGCAGTAGTGATGAATCCTAAAAACAAAGCCGTTTTGAGTAAAAACACCGGAATGATCCCGCTCTAGCGTTCCTCGCCAAGCTCGCAGCGCCAGGAGGACCACGCCATATCCACCACACACAGCATCCTTTCGTGACCCTGGCGAAATAACGGCCGCCAATGCCCAAGTCGGGAAAATAGGGGGCGTGTGAAGGCGACCCCCCGGGGACAGCTGGCACTCCCACCGAGAATGGGGCGGATCCGCGGGAAAGTAGGGTTTTCCAACCTTTATCGGAGGCGTTTCCCCCCCCAGGTGTTCTGTCGTCCTTCTTTTGCTTTTCCATCCCTATGGAAGGCGTTGTTCTTCTGGGGATGGTACACTATTGTCCCCCGGGAATGTTGGCTGTAAGGTTTTCTAGATTACGCCACTGGGAATCACAGTTGTTTGATACCTGGTAATGTTGTTTTGTGTGCGATGCTGCTGCTGCTATACCATACCAGATACACCACGCGCGTAGAGCCAAAGCGAGAGAAAGTGAGTATAGCAGTATATGCCTACAACAGTAACTAAAGCAGTGTAGAGTGCGGGCATACCTCCGCGGACGTATCTTTCATATATGATGTTACGTACGTACAGTGGTCTGCAGACACGTTTTATTCTGCAAGAAAACAAACGTCAGCTGTGAGATCGAAGATTTCGTCGAAGGTCAACCTTGCAAGCTGCGTGGGAAACTTCGATCGCGCGTAATATCGTACGTACGTGTCTTGTATAACCTTACACGGGATGTATAGTGCGTATTGAGGAGAATAATATCTAACAGCCATCGAACTCGGGAAGCGTCCAACGGTTGTGCGTGGGCATGAATGATTTCATGAATGCTACAAAAGGATATACACAGTTGTATTTGACTGTAACAGGGTCATGTACCTGTCGGGCTGAGGGGGTGTTGATCGTGTGGTATTAACAAGGAAGGTTGTGGGAGGGGGGGGCGGGGGGCAGGGTTAGTGTCCATCAGCATATATGATTACGGTAAGTAGCATGTCTTTTGCTGTCACGTTTTCAACGTATTTTAATGTAGGACAACCCAAATAATATTACCACAGAAAATTCAGGTCTTTCGTCATTTTTAGGTTTTTAGGAACTTTCGCCATTTTTTGTTCAGTATAGCAAGTTGTGGGAGGAAAATATGTGTAATACGAGTAGGTCATACAGGTTCTGGGTGGGGGGCGCGGGAGCGGGGAAGGGGGGGGGGGGTTGAAATGGACTGTGCTGTAAGCATGAAGTA
>JAYJME010001980.1:0-14773 GCA_036873775.1 Costaria costata
GACACCAAAACCTATATATTTCCCTATTTTTGCTAACAATATTTGGTCCTATTTACTATGGTCCCCCGTAATACTACAGATCCAACCCAGGAAACACGTGTTTGGTACAGGTTACCATAATCGAGGGTGTCTTAACACCCACCCCCCTCGGACGAATTCCAAAGCCGATTTGCTCGACAACCGGTAGAGTTTAAAGGCCGAGCGACGCGTCTATGCGAAGAGATCGACGAGATCTTCCGAAAGCCGCCATTTTTTTTGTTTTGTGCCCCCCTTAAGGCTGGCTTTCGACGAAATCGGCTCTCAATTTCGTCCGAGGGGGAGGCGTTATGCACCGTCGTGCCAGTCGTGTACGGCTCCCAACCGGCAACGTGAGCTAGATCATGCAGCCCAGGAATGTATCTGCCCCGAAAGATGTAGGTCATGAAGTGGGGATATGTGATGTGTGGGATGTGTGCAAGGGTTGCACGGATACAACCATGAATTCGATGGTCTGCCGCGTTTTGATTGGATCATTGAAGTTCTGTTCTGTTTTGTTTTGATTGGCTGACTGGAAAACGAATCTCGCCTGCTGTGCAGGCTGTACTCTGTGGGTTTCGACCCCTTGGATGGTTCTTCCATCATCGACGCTAATTTTGCCGTGGGGTCGATTTTTGGAGTCTGGCCGGGTAGTCAGCTCCTAGGCAGAACAGGCAGAGAGCAGGTGAGGCAGGGGCGTGTCGGTTTCATGTACTGTTTCTACTGTGTCTACTGTGTCTACTGTGTCTACTGTGTCTACTGTGCCTGATGTGTCTGCTGTGTCGACAGTGCCTGCTGTATCTACTGTATCTACTGTGTCAATTGCATCTACTTTGTTGTGTCTACTGTATCTACTGCGTCTACTGTGTCTGTTGTGTCTACTGTGTATGCTGTGTCTACTGTGCATGCTGTGGGTACTGCGTCTATATACTGTGTCTGGTGTGTCTACTGTCTCTTCTCTGATGTGTCTACAACTACCAAGAGAGAGATTAACCCCTTTAGAGCCGGAAACTGTTTTGGGGGACAAAACTACTTGGAAATAGTGTGGGTATTTTGTTTGGGGTAGTAAAAGGGATCAAACTGGCCGTAGAGAGAATGAAAGCGATCGTGTCAAGCCACAGCAGAAACAGTAGTCCAATTGTTGTTCATGTTTCCCCCTTAAGAGGTTAGGGTCGAAAGGAAACCTTTAAATATGACGATTACAACACCGGTCGCACGAACATGCCCGTGCTGCTAGGCTAGGGGATAGGGGATGGTACGTTTAGTATGATACCCGAAGCATGAAAGCAATGCCAGATTTGTGCGGCACGCTATAACATCAGCATGATAATACGATGGGTACTCATCCTGCTGCACGATTGCGCAATACGTAGGGTTGGGCACTGACACAGTATGTACTGGCAGTAGCAATATATTGGCCGTAGCTATCTACTGATTGAGCCTACCTGTAGATGCTGCCAGTAGGTTTGATCTTACGTACGTCCAAGGAACACGCGACAATATATTGTGGAAACACATCAAAAGCTGGTGAGAGCCTACAACACCCAGTATACTGCTTCAGTCCTGTGTATTGATTGCTGAAATTGGAAGTGTTATATTTACTGATTGAGGCTACTAGTGCCGAACCCTAACAATACGAGTAGACGGTTGATAATACCAACACGTGTCGGTGTGATGGGTGCTCGTCCTCCTGCGCGATGTAACAATACCTGGTACGAGCACACAGTTGATAACACCGCGCTTGTCAATTGTTTTGGTCGATATACCTGGGTGTCAAACGTTTTACGGGACATATCATACCATATATACTTCGTATAGAGATATCATAGGACAGTCGTTTCCCTTTGAATCTAATTGGCTGGCTACTTGTTTCCCTATTCTCCCTGTTTTGATAGTCATCGAGACTTCGCTGTGTCACGGTCGCTGCACTGCACCGATATGTAGCCAACGTGTTCCCAGTAGACTCCGCATCTTCGATTTTCCGACCCGAGCTTGTTTCAACGATTATGCATTGATTCCATCGACTACAACTATACAACCGTGACTACAAACCGCAACAAAACCGGAGAGTTTTGTATGGATGCACGCTTGATTGTAGTATAGATAATTATTTTTCGGCTATGATAAACATTGAACAGGGTGTTTCTGTCGATACCCAAACCTCATTGTACGAGTACGAGTACACGAACCAGTGTACACGAGTAAGAGTACACATAAAAATATATACCACACGTATAGGCCATCAATGACAATCGCCGAGTACAAGTAACATATTATTGGGGAAACTAATGCACTTCAACTAAGAATGAGATCGTTGCCGCTGTGTCGCACACCACGCACAGCAGTATCCTGTGCGTGAGAGGCACATTACCATCATCAGCCTGGGTACAGCAGATTGATGCATTTAGAGGAAAGCTTGTTCTGCAGCAGAAAGGTCGTATCACACGAACCCAACTTTGATTTTGCTTGAAATCTGAAATATTTTCATTTTTCAATCGAACCGGTACGTATTTTAGCATGTTATGGCGTTTCAATAGTGCGGCGCAACATACCGTCTACCCTCTCATCTTCTCTGTGTGGCAACGTGCTTTGCTATGTATCCCCACCATTAAATAGATAGTTTAAATAACACAGGTTCATTTAATATTCTCCTTGTATTCTCCTGTTAACCCTGGATTATATCATACGAAGATTTGGTGGTGTTTTTTGGGCGGGCGATCCGGAAGTAAACCCTCAGTTAGTTGACTTTGCGTCGACGGCTGATGTTGTGCTTCTTTCATATTATCAATGGCAATCGCCGAGTGTACCAGGTACCAGGTACCAGCTCTATGTTAGTGGGGGGACTAACTTATCATACGTGAACTAAGAATGGCATCGTTGCTGCTGTGTCGCACACCACGCACAACAGTATCCTGTGCGTGAGAGGCGCTCTATCAATTAACAGCGTGGGTACAGCAGATTGATGCTTTAGAGAAAGCTTATTCTGCAGCAGGAGGTCGTACTTCGTATCATATAAACCCGAATTTGATTTTTGATTGAAATCGGAAATATGTTCACTTTTCTGTCGAACCGGTACGCATTTTATCATTTTGTGGCGTTTCAATAATGCGGCGCAACATACCCTCTATCCTCTCATCCTCTCTGTGCGGCAATGGCAATCGCCGAGTGTGCCAGGTACATGTTATTGGGGAAACTAACGTACGTGAACTAAGAATGACCTCGTTGCTGCTGCGTCGCGCACAACAGTATCCTGTGCGTGAGAGGCGCATTGTCAATAACAACGTGGGTACAGCCGATTGATGCTTTTCGAGGAAAGCTTATTCTGCAGCAGAAGGTCGTATCATATGAACCCAATTTTGATTTTTGATTGAGATCTGAAATATTTCCACTTTTCAGTCGAAGCGGTGCGTATTTTATATATGTATGGCGTTTCAATAACGCGGCGCAACATACCCTCTATCTTCGCATCCTCTCTGTGTCGCAATTGTCAATATACTCACGATACTGCATCCGAGAAAAATGTATTTTCATGGTACGTGCGGCAAGAGACTGGCGATACTCTGTCAAGCGACAGACGTCTTCCATCACACTCAATCAACACACACAGCAGTGCGTTGTGCACTGTTGTGTCCATTGATGGCCATCGCCAGCCACCATATAAGTGTGTTTGGTGTCTGTCGGTAGCCATTGTTTATCACTCGTCATTGTCGGTGACAGTATTAACAATAGCAGATTGCTGCCCAAGCAATGCGCTAGAAGAAGGAATCTATCGGTAGACATTACCGACCACAACATAGTGATAAGTGGCCGAAGCGTAGCCTTTACCGACGACGATATACTCCTTCATCGCACCATACTATGTTGCTGTAAACATTGCAGTGGGCATTGCGTATTGTCCAGGGTGTCGCAAACAATCCCTTCCCACAACAACACCGCACCGTGCCCGTGGACGCCAGGAATCGTTTGCCGCGCCTCATTCGAATATCACATGGTCGGTTATTATTTTGTTACGACAGGCGTAGAATCTAGGTGAAATCTAAGTCTTGATCTGTCCAAATAGTCCAAGATGACAACACAGTACGGGTACGAACAGTATACGAAAATATCGCGTCCTGCCCGCGGCGTGTCTCGCGATTTCCCCTTCCTTGCGTTTTCCTTGGCCAGGTGGCTTCTTGTGTGAGCCAGTACGGGCCAAGAACGACGATGGCGATTGCATTGCCGGCCGCGGTCACGGGGGGAGAATCGTTGGCGTTTGAGGTACCACTATCTTATCGTACTGCTAAATTGAAATCTTGTTTTCTGTTTTTGTTTTATCAGTAGTGTTATTTTCATTGTTGTTATAGTCGTATTATTGCTGTTTTGGTTATTGTTGTTATTAATGTTGTCGTTTTTGTTGCAACCGGTTGTTGTTGTTGTTATTACGGTATTAATGTTGTTGTCGGGGTATTTCGTACCCGGTGCTTACCGAAGTGCAGCGTCGTGTTCGTTTGTGGCCATTTCGGTGACTCATTCGGTGACCGACTCGTGCCTGATTGGTGGGCGTTTTTGTTTCATCTCGGGCCAACCTCGGGTCAATTCTTGGGTCAATACTCCGTTAAATACCCGGTTTAATCCCCGGGTCAATCGTCGGGTCAACCCTCCGCTCTATCCTCGGTCCAATCCTGGGTCACTCCTCGGTGTAATCGTCGTGTTAATCCTCGGGTCAACCCCCCGGCAGGTGACGTTTCAGCCGGACTCGAAAAGGTGGGTCGTGACGCGCAAGAATTTCACCATCGCCCCGGCAGGCAAGGTGAGATGGCGACGACTGCGTTATTGTTGTTTTGTTGTGTATGTTTATGTTGTGCTGTTGTTGTTGTGGTGGTGGTGGTGGTGGTGGTGGTGATGTTTTTTGTTGTTGCTATTGCTGCAGTTGCTGTTGCTGTTTCTGTAGTATTTTTGTGCTGTGGTTTTGGCGTTGTTGGCTTTTTTTGCTGCTGTTGTGGTGGTGGTCATGGTTGTGGTTGATGGTGATGGTGGTGGTGGTGGTGTGATGTTTTTTGTTGTTAACTTTGCTGTTTCTGTAGTCTTGTTTTGCCTTTGTTGTTGTGATGTTGTGGTGTTGTGATTGTCATAGTTGTGCTATCGCTACTGCTGTTGTTGTATTTGTGTCGTTTTTGTTATGGTTGCTGCTGTTGCTGTTTATACTGCTTTTGTTGTTATAACATCACCTCACCGCCGTAGTCCAGTCCATTATCACAAGCCTTAAGGCAGGCTCAATCCAACAACCCGGAAAACAAGAAAACAAAAAAAGCGAAAACAAGCACAAACAAGGCATCAGCTCCCTCAGCGAGCGTTGTTTACATCGCCGGCGTGTCTTTTTCTGCCTTTTTCTCCGTACGTTTTGTTCGTCATCTTTGGTTCGACGTTTTTTTCGTCGTTTCTTTGTCGCCGTTGTTTTGGTCTTATTTGTTTCCACGTTTTGTTTTGTGTTTTTTTCCCCCGTTTTTTTCGCCGTTTTTTTTTGTGGCGTTTTTCGCCGTTTGTTTAAATATATATTATGTCCCTTTGCACGCAGGTGTTCGCGCCTGGCAACCTTCGAGCGACATCCGATCAACCCGCTTACAAACGCCTCTTTGATCACTGGGTAGACAACAGGTGAAGGGGAAGGGGGGGGGGCAGGGCTGGGGTTGGTGTCGGGTTGGCTTGCAGCTGCGGGGTCGGTTGCTTTTGGGTGGGGGAATGAGTGGGGGGGGAGCTGACTAGCTGGATTGGTGGGTATCTGGTAGTAGGTACCAGGTAGGTATTATATGTGGCTGAGTGGGTAGGTGGTGTGTGTGTGGGTTAGTGATGGGTTGGTGGGTTGGCGGTGGGTTGGTGGGTTGATGGGAAGGTTGTTGAATGGGTGGTTGGCTGTGTGCAGGACCCGGTAACGCATGCTACAACGGCACTGGTAGCGGCTACGATAGCGGTAACGGCAGAGGTAACGGCAACAGTAGCGGTAGCGCTAACGGTAGCGGTAACGGCAGCGGCAGCGGTAACGGTAACGGTGCTGATATTGGTAACGGTAACGGTAGTGATGACGGTAGTGGCAGCGGTAACGGTACCGATAGCGTAACGGTAACGGTATCAGTAACGATAGCGGTAACGGTAACGGCAGCGGTGACATAGGCGGTAACGGTAAAGGTAGCGTTGCCGCCGCTTTCAAACGTCGTTCCTGCCGCTGTTAGCTGCTGCTGCGATCGGGGTGGCGGTGTTTCACGGCACCGTTTCGAGGGTGGACCGTTGCTTAGAGTTGCTTTGCAGAACTACGGTGATTTTGTTTTTTTGTTTTTTGCAGAATCTCAAATGCACAGTTTGCTGCTGCTGCTGACCGTGCTTAGACGCTGTGTGAACGCGCGCACGCACCGCGTTTTCTAGTGAGTTGTTATAGCTAATGGCCTACACTAATTAACTGTCTAATACATTACGCAATGCATTAACTCTTTAGTTATTCCACAAGCAAACTCAAGGTTTATGGTCGAAATGGATTGTCTGGACTAGACCCAAATGCGTGAACTACAGTAATCTGTTGTCCGACCAGCGAAGTCAAGGGCTGGAGCCGTGCTACGCTTCAAGAGAGGCGCTGTACTTGTGAGGCCAAACACTATCTCACTGACGGACGACACATGCCAGGATAGAGGTGTTATTCCATGATGTTGTTCTCTGAGGCCTCCTCACTTTAGGAGCTCTGTACTTGACCCACAAACCAAATTTGAATATGGTAAAAGTGCAACTCGATTAACAAGCCCATGAGCTAGGTATTCGAAATAATCGTATTGCAAAACGAGAATGACACCCGGACAATTTGAGATTAAGGAGCCCCCGCCATTCAGAAACCAAAGCGCCAAAAACTGCTACCTCTATCGTAGCACACGTAGGACCTACTTGTTATGTCTGCACCAGAAATACATGCTACAAACAGTACAAAAGGTTTCGATAAAATGAGGCCGTTTTTTGCCCCCATGTTGCAAAAAATGCCTCTGCATTACGGGGTGCGTACATGCGTTATATATCTACTCTTAACTTGCAATTCTTACCGAAATCAGATGTTGGAGTGAGGTATAAACCTCAAAGGTTTCCAATATAATGAAGCATGGTCGAGGGAGCAAAGCGACCGAGGCCGTTTTTTGCTCCAAGTGGCCAAAAAAAGCTTCATCATTGCGGGGTTCGTACAGGCGTTGTACCACTAGTCTTAGCTTATTATTTTTGATCAAGATCAGATAATGGGGTAAGGTATAAGAACTCCTCCAGTGGGGAGCTTCAAAAATTCTGGATGCTACGAACCCCTAGCGTTTTTGGGTTTTTTTCCGGGCTAAATAGGATAATATGATGAGAGATCATAACCCTTTTCGAGCATAACCTGCTCTTTGTTGTTATAGAGAGCATAGCCTTGGTCATGCTCTGTGGCTCAAAAGGTCACTTTGATGGCTTGCAACGTGGCATTGTTTGGTTCCATCGCATGAGTGAAAACACCAAGAGGATATCATGATACAGCACGAGACGGTGCTGGCGGACGGGTAGAACACGCGAAGAACAGACAGGGCTGCTGCTTGCCTGGCTAGCGGTGTTGCTAGGCCAGGTATTTCGGGAATATTAGGTGCTTCCCCTTGGCGTCGCAATAACCGTTCTATGTTCGGGTGAATTATGTATTTTGTAGTAATTGACAGCCGGTGTCTCTTTATTGTTCTGTTCGCCGTGCGACCAAACAACAAGGTATACCCTGCGATATACGGGCGGCATGGTGCCCGACGTGTATCATATTCTCATCAAGGGCAAGGGCGTGTTTAGTAACGTGTCCAGCCCGACGGCGAAGGCAAAGCTGAGGCTCCTGTACGAGTGTGCCCCGATCGCTCTGCTGGTGGAGGCCGCGGGAGGTGCCAGGTAAACAGTCTGCGTTGTGTTGCTGTTGTTGATGTTGGTGTTGGTGTTGGTGGTGGTGGTGGTGGTGGTGTTTATGGTGTTGTTCTTGTTCTTGTTATGTATATACTTATTTTTCTTGATCATGTTCTTGTTGGTGGTGGTGTTGGTTGTGGTGGTGGCGGCGGTAGTGTTGGTGGTGGGTGTTGGTGTCATTGTTGTTGCCATTATAGATATTGTTTTTGTCGTTGCTAGTGTTGGTGTTGGTGTTGGTGTTTGTGTTGTTGGTGCCGTTGGTGTTGGTGTTGTGTATTTCCCTGTTGTATACCATCCTGTCCCATCTCGTTCCGCTGTCGTACCTTATAGCATTATCGCTCTCTCGACGCCCATTGGTCAGTGTTTCCTCCAGAGGTGGTGCGTTTGTCGGTCGTATCTTCTCGTGTTCACTCTGTCATGACCCTTTGGCCAATATCCCCTGCGCGCCGTTGCTCTCTCGACTCCCATTGGACAATTCCCCCTTGTCGTTGTTGCCCTCTCAGTGACCAATCAACTCCCCCTGCCGGTGTGGTGCGCGTTTGTTTGTTTCTTGTTATACATGTTTTTCTTGACATGTCCGATCCTAGTTGTTTCGCGCTCTCTCGACTCTCATCGGCCAACTGTACTCGCTGTCGTTCTCTCGGCTCTCGTTAGTCAATCACCTCCCCCGGCTGTTGTGGTGTGCGTTTGTTGATTCTTGTTTTCTTATCCTGACCTATCTTAGCTTTTTCGCTCCCTCTCGACTCTCTTTCGGCCAATTCCCCCTTGTCGTTGTCGCTCTCTGGACTCTCATTGGTCAATCAACTCCCACTGCCGGTGTGGTATGCGTTTGTTGGGTTTTGCCGTTTCCCTTCGATATTCTCGGTCGTGTCCTATTTTGGCATTTTGCTCTCTCTCGACTCTCATTGGCCAGTTTCCCCTCCTCTTGACTCTCATTGGCCAATCAACCCCCCCCCATCTCCGTTGTGAGGCACGTTTGTTTTTTGTTGTTTGTTTTTCTGTCTTTTCTTGCTGGCTTGTGTGGTTACTTGGTTACTTGTTTGCTCTGCTTGCTTCTCGCTGTCGCTCTACCGACTCTCATTGGCCACTGAACTCCCCCTGACGTTGTGATGTACGTGTGCTGTTGTCTCGTTGTATTTTGCTATCCTAACTTAGCGTGGTCGCGCCGACTCCTGGAGATGGCGCCCCGGGGGGAGAATCTCCCATGTCGGTGTTGGACATGGAGATCGACAACCTGGACAAGAGGCTCGGGCTTTGCCTCGGGGGTAAGGAGGAGGTCGCCGTGTTCAACCGCTTCATGTTCGCCTAGCTAGCACGTCACAGGCTCCTTTGTAGTTTTGTTTTTCATCGGCTCTCTCTTGGTTTTGTTTTGTATAGGCTCTCTCGCGGTTTCGTTTTTTTATAGGCTCTTTTGTGAGGGGTGCACTCAGTTCGTGCATGGCCGTAGTCGTGTGGCCATAGACCCTCGCATCCCTACTATGCTGGGACGGAGCACGTCCGGTTTTTACCAGCCAGGCAGACTTTGATTGCACCAAGCGCGAGGCGCCGTGAGGTGTTCGGCGAGTCGAATGAAGGGTGGGCTGCATCCTACTAAGCACCGCAAGCGGACTTCGGCATCTTGTGCCTACTCTCTTGCATATGGATGACAGTGTCCAATGAGTTGATTTGTTTTCTGGTGTGGTCACGTCCCGAGACAGCAATGGGCATATTATGTAACTGCCTGTAGGGTGCCTTACCATGTACTTCGTATACACTACGCTGCGACCATCTCCTTTGTGCGGAATTAAGGTTTTTTACCCCACACAAGATGATCTAACTCAACAACTATCCATGGTGACTGTCAAAACAAACTATACTAGCTAAAACAAAACGGTACGCTGGTTGTCTAGCTCAGGTAGTGATTGGCGTGCTTTACGTCGTCGTTGCCAACCGACGCCAACCCCACCTATATATATGTAATATGAATAGGTACTATTCGTACTAAGAACCGCTTGTGAGGCGGACTCGGGCACTTTGTGCTTACTTTCTTGCAGCCCGGGGGTCGATTTGTGGAAATGCTTCCACTTGAGAGAGGTTCGCCTGGGTTCGCCTAGCTATCACTTGATCCTGTTTTTTGTGCGGGAGGGGTACGACTGGAGGAAGAGATGCCGCTAGAGAAAAGTATGCTGCCGTTTCTGCGATAGCGTCGGGTTTTTGTTGAGGTTGGAGCTAGCGAAATCAGTAGCGTTTAGTTTAGCGTTATCGTTCGTTTTTGCGTTAGTGTTAGCGTTAAGGGTTAACGTGATCGTTTGCGTCAGCATGTGTGTTAGCATTAGCGCTGGCGTTTGATTTGGCGTTTAAGTTTGAGTTGGCGTTAAATAACGTTGGCGTTAGCCTTAGCCTTAGCCTTAGCATTAGCCTTAGCGTTAGCGTTAACGTTAAGCGTTAGCGTTAGCGTTAGCGTTAGCGTTAGCGTTAGCGTTAGCGTTAGCGTTAGCGTTAGCGTTAGCGTTAGCGTTAGCGATGGCGTTAGCGTTAGCGATGGCGTTAGCGATAGCGGTTGGGGTTGCGGTTGCGTTAGCGGTAGCGTTAGCGTTGGGGTCAGCGGTAGCGGTAGCATTGGCGTTGGCGTTACCGTTATCGTTCGCGGTAGCGATAGCGTTAGTACCGGTAACGGTAGCGTTAGCGTTGGCATTGTTGTTTGCGTTTGCGTTGGTGTTTGCGTTAGTATTAGTGTTAGCGCTAGCGTAGCGTTAGCGTTTGCGTTGGTGTTGGCGTTAGCGTTGCCGCTAACGTTAGCGTTTGGAGCGCAATATGCCAGCGATCGAAGCGCTCATGGACCTGGAAGACGTTGACAAGGTGGACCACAAAATGGCATGGTGTAGAAGTTTTTAGAAGCTCGGGGATCGAGGCGCGATTCCGATGCGCGACATGGAGTGAGGAGACGCGGTAGCAAGGTATGGAAGGATTAGGGTTGGGATGTTGGTGTGAAGTTAGAGTTAGCGCTAGCAAGAGCGTTGGCAGTGGGTAAAGGTGTTAAGCGTAGTGGGCGGTAGCGTAACGTAGGCGTCAGCAATAGTGTTAGCGTTGGCTGTGGGTAAAGTGGTAGCGGTGGGGTTAGGACGTTCGCGTTAGCGTTAATGTCAGCGTTAGCGTCAGCGTTAGGAGGCGTGCTACGAGAGGGTTAGCATTTTTTGGCGATTTCGTTTTTGACACATCGGGGCTCCTTAACTGACGAACTGCCCAATTTCGTTATCATTTTTACAATATACTTAGTCGTATACCTTAAGTCATGGGATTGTTCATCGGGCTGCCTGTTCATGTTGTCCCAAAGCTAGGTTTTGGGGGTAGAGAGCTCCTTGAGGAGCCTCAGGAAAAACATGGAGCACTGCTACGGTAGCATGCGTCTTAGCGTAAGCGTTAGCATAAACGCAAGCGACAGCGTGAGATTAAGCGTTAGCGCCA
Organism: Costaria costata; assembly: GCA_036873775.1. Classification (NCBI taxonomy): domain Eukaryota; class Phaeophyceae; order Laminariales; family Agaraceae; genus Costaria; species Costaria costata. The sequence goes on from JAYJME010001980.1 coordinate 11,371, forward strand.
GCGTTTGCATTATATTTAGCGTTGGCGCTAGCGCTAGCTACCGTTAGCATTAGCGTTGGCGTTAGCCTTGGCGTTGATGTTAGCATCAGCGTTAGCGTTAGCGTTAGCGTTGGCGTTAGCGTTAGCGTTAGCGACAGCGTTAGCGTTAGCGTTAGCGTTAGCGTTAGCGACAGCGTTAACATTAGCTTTAGCGCTAGCGTTATAGCGTTCGCGTTAGCGTTAGCGTTAGCGTTCGCGTTAGCGTTAGCGTTAGCGTTACTAGAGCGTCTTCGAGAGCTGTAGAAGACCTGGTGGACTGAACGAAGCTCCCAATTTCCCGGATGTGTAAAATAAGATCGCCGCTTGAGGAAGACAAATCTTGTTTTATTGCTCTGCTCTTGAGGCCTGCTACGATAGGGGTATATAGCATTTTTTTGGCGGTTTTGTTTTCTGACGTACGGAGCCCCTTAACCGAGGAACTACTGTACCCAATCTCGTTATTTGTTTAGGACATATTTCGTCGTATATCTAGGTCGTGGGATTGGCCATCGGGTCGGTCGACTAAGCTCTTCCCAGAGAGCCAGGTCTTCTTTGATGCTAAAGGTCGAGAGATCTTCAAATGAGGAGCCTCTGAAAAAGATATGGAACAACACCCCCACCGTACCATGCGTCGCTTCTCCAAATCTTGCTCGGTCGATTGTTACAAAGATCTGTCTGCCCTGAACGTTACATATCCCGAATGGGGATCTGATACTCTGTCCCATGTGTGAACCATTTTTGTCGAATCTGGGCGAAGGTCTATACAGCCCCTGTACTACTACTGGAGATAGCCGGTGCCTCTTTCCCGACTTTTGTTGGCTTGAGTTTATTTTGTGTTTGTGCTTGCTCACGCCTTGCTCGAGTGATTGATGCTGCGCTCGGTGCTGCTGCAAACCGACCGGGGCAGAGGCGGTATGTTTTCGGGCGATCAGGTTTCTCGCATCGGACAGATCATCGATTTCCACTTGATGATCTAGATCAATGATCTAGATATTTCAGGTCGTATATGTTCCTGCTCTGTACGATCTGAGTCATGTTGCCGGCGGGTGGGAGACGTACAATCTGCATGTTCTATTTAATACGCGGCACATGTTTCCTGGGTTGGATCTGCACTATACAGATCCTGCAGAACGTATCTTAACGGCAGGTAGGTGAGGATCTAGATGATCTAGATCGGGATCTGTCCGTTGCGTGAAAGGTTTCTGGCTTGTGGGGCTCAACTACTAGTAATACTGAGGAACGCCCCAATACATTGGCAAACCCACTTTTTGTAAACTACATTAACCGTTACCTGAAGACAAGTGCTACCTACGATAGAGGTATTAACAATAGCACTTTTTGGCTGAAACGTTTTCTGGATGACAGGGGGCTCCTCAACCCCTTTAGAGCCGGAAACGGTTTTTGAGGACAAAACTACTTGGAAATAGTGCGGGATACTTTTTTGGAGTAATAAAAGGGTTACATCTTATACGATAGAGGTATGGATAATAGCACTTTTTGGCTGAAACGTTTTCTGAATGACGGGGCTCCTCAACCCCTTCAGAGCCGGAAACGGTTTTTGGGGATAAAACTACTTGGAAATGGTGCGGGATACATTTTTGGAGTAGTAAGAGGGTTACAACTTATAACCCAAAATCGTCGGAAGTATATTCTTAATTTATTTGCAATATGTTTCGTTGTACAGCACCTGTCATATGGGGTTGTTCATCGGCTAGAACGTCCACTTTTATGCCATACGAGACGTTTTGGGGTTGCGTAGATTATAGTTGCTTTTCAAGCGAGGAGCCCCAGAAAAAATATGGAACAACAACACCCCCCCCGTACCGTACCACGTCGTACCATGCGGCACGGGACTTTTTATCAGTTTGCAAAAGTTCGATGTGCAAGTCGACGAGCAGTGGTGGGAATGCTGAATGAACCCTCTGCACGATAAAATTGAAGGTACACGTCGTATACCGGGGGGGGGGGGGGTAAGGTGCGAAAGTACGGGGCACTCGTCCTGCCGACGACCCCACTTGTGAAGGTACGGGGCACTCGCCTCGCACCTATATAAGATTATGCAGTGTATGGAACGTATTCGACTACTGAGCAGGTTCACTCTGGGTCATTCGATCTCACAAGTTGTTGGTATTAATATAGCTCACACGCTTGCTCCGCTCAGATGCTTCTGAGCGGGAGGGCAAGTAACTCCACCGATGAAATGCATAATAACGCCTCCTCAACAATAGAGGGGGAAAGGGGATACCATGACAAAGGGGCTACACCTGTGACCATCGGCTTGTTCAGAAGGCCGCTGCAGCTGAGGGTAAAACCTCCCACTGGAATACCAGGTATACGAGTTTGAGCAGGAACAGTAAAAAATATTAGTAACAAAAAAGACAAAAACATAAGAAAACAGAATAAGACACGCACTGAACTTAACCCCTTTAGAGCCGGAAACGGTTTTTGGGGATAAAATTACTTGGAAATACTCGTAGCGTGGGATACTTTTTTGGGGTGGTAAATTAAGTGTAGGACACACCCTGCCGCACAAAAGGAAGCTGAGCCTGGCCCAAAAAAAAACGTGTCTCAAGTGGTGTCACGTACATACTCCGTTTATTTTTATTCTTCAATTTTTTTCGCACATGATTCACTCTGAATTCCAAAAGGGTAAAAAGCCACCCTGGAACGTCATGTGCCCCCCGGGCGCGAACTACGGCAACCCTTGCAAGGGTGTGATTAGTAGGATAACATACTGTGGAGTACCCGGGTATGATACCGAGCCTGGTTGTTATGGTCACACTCTGGTAGATACCCGGGAAACCCAAGAGCATATACCCTACTAAACCATACTCGGGGGTAGATACCTGGGTACCCCCAGAGTATATACCCTACTAAACATACTCGGGGTAGGTACCCGGTTACCCCCAGTGTACATACCCTACTAAAAATACACGGGTAGGTACCAGGGTATCCCCAGAGTATTCAACACAATAAACCATACTCGGGTAGGTACCCGGGTACCCGCAAGTTTATACCATAATAAGACATACTCGGGTAGGTATCTGGGTATCCCCAGAGTATATACCGTACTAAACCATACTCGAGCACGTACCCGGGTGCCCGCAGAGTTTAGTACCCTAAATGCGCCACACCAGCACCATCACGTTACGCTGGCACTGCTACTGCCGCTGCTGCCACGACAAAGCCAGTACCATCGAAAAAAGCACATAGTTACGACGTAGCTCGCCAGGTCGCTCGCATGCTGGGCTCTCGCCTCGAAGGGTCCACACTCCCCCCCCCCCCCCCTCATCGCGGAAGGGCAGACTCTCAACATCCCATCGACTCTCTGCCTGCCTGTCTGTTTGCCTGCCTGTCGACATCTTATGCCCCCCCGCACCCCCTC
>JAYJME010001981.1:0-14767 GCA_036873775.1 Costaria costata
TGGACGATTTTAGGGCGTTTTGGAACTTGATTTTTGGAAGTTGATTATTTTTTGGGATCGGGGGAATAGAAAATGACCAAACCCAACCAGAATCTGAACTTCGCATACACCATATTGTTTGTAGAGGCCAGCGTTGATGACGTTTGATGAACGTGATTATTGACATGTGTATCGTGTACCCGAGGGTGGTAATGTCGTGCGTGCTCGCGATCGGTGTCTGTAGCGCTTCCATCACTTGTTGATAGAGCCAACCCGTGTATGCTGATAATGTAACCTATGCCTCACTCGCGTGGTAACGGCGTTGGTGAGCGTCGAGCGTCTTGCCCTGCGCTACTCGCGTGCGCCAAGTTTTTCCGGAAAATAAAATATCTCGAAAAATCGGCGGGCGCACAACGAAGAGCGGCGTAATCACTGCGAACATGTGGCCTACCAGGTACCAGGTACCAGGTATACAGTATGACCGTGTATACCACACCCCCGGTGATAAATATTTTGGTTTTTGGAATTTTATCACCCGGGGTTGTATACCGTGAGGGTGTGGTATACACCGTACCCTCGGTGATAAAGTGGGTGGTCATTTTGGATTTTATTCACCACCCCGGGTGGTATACCGTAGGTGTTTGATAACATGGGGGGTGATAACAGTGGTTTCAAACAAGTCTTACTGCCATATTCGAGGCAGACGGGGGTGTGATAATAACGGGTGTGATAGCAGCGGTTGCAAGTTTTCGCCGCCACACTCCAGGCAGGCGGCAAGGAGTGTGATAGTATGGGGCGTGATAGCACCGGTTGCAAAGGAGTTTCGCTGCCACACTCCATGCAGGTACCAAGGCGTGTGATAGTAAGGGGTGTGGTAACAAGGGGATGTCGTAGCACACCCCAAAGCGGTGCGAGTACCGTATCGGTACAGTATTTCACGCGATTTGATCTGAAAGCAGTTTTGTTATTGTAATTCCCCTGTGCAGCTAGCTACCGGTAGCTCCCTGATGGCAATCCAATGTTATTCAAGCCGGGGATGATAGCCAATCTCCTTCTGACACGGAGTACACTACCGTACAGCAGTACAGTAACGCATGATGAGCGCATGAACAAATAGGAAACAGACAAGAAATGCGAAGCGGCATGCAATAAGATACCGGTAATAATGCAACTCATAATTGTAAAAACATAAGCTTGAATTAAGGCAACTGCTAACTCATGAAACTGAATTAAGTAGGGTTTTAACACAAGTTTTTGAGGCTGAGTGTGAGTGCCTTAAGAGCTCTTGCCCGTGGTGAAATAAAAATACAAAAATACCTGAAGAGGAAAAGATGGCTAATTTAGATGAAGGTAGAATAAGACTTGATAAAGCTTTAGTAGAAGCCGAAATTGCTGAAAACAAATTAAATATTAAGTGCAACTCAGCCAATTGCACACCAAACATAATGTAATACAAGGAAAGCACAAAGTAGGGATGACTTGCGAAAAACAAAAAGCTGCAAACGGTTAAAAAACAGAACTTCCATGAAAGGGACCATGTTAATGATAATGATAGTGAGGCATTACCTCAGGGGGTGTGGTATACACCGTACCCCGGGTGATAACTCGGGTGATCGTTTAGGATTTTAGAATAATGGCCACCCGGGTGTACCGTGGGGGTGTGGTATACAAGGTGGGGTGTGGTATGCACTGTCATATACGGTATAGACTACACGGTACGTTATTAATAGTGTTGGTAGTTGGTAAGTTGGTAAGCAACTAAAAAAAGTGGTCTCTTTGCTTACTGCTTTTTTGGGTTTTTTGTTGCTTGGTTGCTAGTGTAAGCATGTTATTAATAGTTGCTTATTTGGTGTATATGGGTTTCCATACTAAATAAAAACCCGGATGTATTTTTAAGTACATTCTAGTATGTTAATACTAAAACCCATACATCTTATTTGCACACTAAAACGCATACCTGGTACACTTTTTTGTATAGAGTTTACAATGCACATGCTAAAACCTATACGTATACCTTATTTTTGTGGCGTTTGGTACACCATACTAAAAATTCATACAGCTCAAAACAAGCAAATAAGCACGGCTTTGTTGCTTTTGATTATGCTCATTAATGAGCAACAACAAGCAACTTTTTTTAGGAGCTCCCCTTACAATCTGGTCGCAGGGATTTTTAGGTGGGTAGGCTGTTCACCATAAACGGGATCAGACGGGATAGGAAGCAGCCCCTGCTGGTGGGATCAAGGTAGGGGCGTAGACCCAACCCCTGACCCGAACCCTGACCCGAACCCGCATCCAAAACGGGCCAAAACTCAAATTGGAACGCGGCTGCGCCGCGTTCACCTCAATAAATAAAATTCCGAGAAACGCATGCAAAATAGTCCTCGGCCAATGGGAGCGAGTAAAAATTGCCCACCAAGATCCCTGCGACTAGATTGTAAGACCTACTGTTTTTTAGTTGCTTACCAACACTACAGCAGTACTATTATATACTATACGTACATAGTCTAAGCCATCTAATAGGTTCAGCCTGTCAGGGACAAGGCGACTTACCGTTTCCTTCCACGATGACACTCGTATTACAGCATACCAGGTACAACATAGCGTAGCTCAAAGAACCGGGGTGCCATGTTACCATGCAGGATCCCTCCAAGCCGCGTGTGCCTTTGTCAGAGTTGAAAACAAATCTGCGAGTCGAAAGGTAAAAAGGAGATTGTCGACGTTTTTTTTTTCGTTCATATACATAACAGGTACGTACCTGGTATATATCTGCAGCATTTTATCTGCAGCACGTGGCTCGCTGTGGTCCGTGGCGCTTTTTTGCTTTTTTGGCGACATGATTCTTGCTTCCGCCCTCGGAAACGATCTGTTTCGTACAGACCACGTAACCCTAACATGAATAAGATGGTATAGCTGTCGCTAGAAACTCGCGCAGCAGGATATTTATAACTGTCGTATATTTGTAACTGTCGTCAACTTGTGTGCTTTGTTGGTGGACGGCCGTCGTATCGCTTACGTCGGACGCTTCAGGCAACTCGAAATGGGTCCTTTTCTTTTTTGCGCGGTCAAAATTGGAATCATGCAGCTTGCAAAGATGAGGTATGAATCACTCAATTGGTCCAACTCACAGCTGACGTACTTCTAACAACTTTATATAACTCGCATTCGTAATTGGCTTGCCTAATAATGTCCTGGCTCCCGACTTGTACCGTGTGCAACAACTTTGCACAACATTGATTGGTCGCTGATGTTCAGGGAGACGACAACCCGCGCCGAGGAGAGAAAAGCGGACGGGCAGGCAGCGCTTCTCCGAGCTCATCTTCTTCCACTGGCTCCAAAGGCGGAAAGTTGAAAGCGGAAACCAATCCAGCAGCCATTGTCCTGACGTTCGTCAGCTGTGCGCTCGTGGCGTTCGCTGCAATGGCGTGAGTACATTTATCGTATTATACGAGTACCACTATTAATAGCAAATGAAAAATACTATCTTATAAGTTGTTTACCAGAGTGGTGCAATGTTATAATAGGAAATATCTAGTAGGCACCAACACTTCTGAACTCCGAATGTGGTTCTCAAGCTTGAGATGTTCTGGCCCACGAGCGGCATGTTATCTTGTGCACTTTCCGAACACCAGCCAGGTAGTTAAAAACCAGTGTTCAGCAGTATACTATTTTACTACTGAAGTTAGAATGTTTTTACGAAGTATCTGGTACACTGCTATACCATGTAGCTTTCGGGGCGATAACGGAGGTACACGGGAGAAGCCGGACGCAGGTGGTCGATCCGCAACACTCTCCTGTATCGGATTCCTTGGCATGGGGTTCTGTTGGTGGCAGTTCATCATAGCTTCATCATAGCCACGTGTGGGTTCACTCACCCAGTTCAAGTGCACTGCTGTTGCAAATCATAAACCTTATTTTTGCCAGTAGAGTCCGCCCAGTCCATCAGCATGCCTGGTACAGTAGTGGTATGCCCAATCTAAGAGGCATTTCAGTGTTTTTTTCCAGTTTTGGTCTTATCTTTTACTGCTGCAAAAATTATTCCCCACTAAATTCCAAGCGGTTTGCGGTTTGTTTTAAAGGGACAACCGATTTTCCTGGTATTTTCTCCCAAACAGTCTAAACCGGAGGGTCTTAACGTGGGTACAGCACTATGTATAGAGATATGTAGTTGCTGCAGGAAATTTCCCTGTCTGTTTCGGATGACGGTTTGCGAGCGGCCATGCCTTGCGTCACCGTGATCCGGCGAGCACCACCGAAGTAAAAACGGTATTTGATTTCGCTTGCCGCGCTTTCTCTCTGCTACGCGTGCTACGATTCATACCTGTAGATACTTCGTGGGTTGGGGGCGGAGCAAGGGCGGAAGACAGACGACGCGAGGCAGCAAGAGGTTGCGCAAGAAGGTGGGTGACCTGGCAGCTCCAGTCTCACGACGATGCCTTCGGCGCGTTATTCGTCTTGGTTGCATCTTCCGTCTCCTCCCCTCCCCTCCCCTCCCCTGGACCGAGCTGAAGCCCCAAGGAGAGAAAGAGATCAACGCGTTACCGCAGCAGCAGTAAAGCCTCAGTCTAAACGAGCACCCGCCGCCGAAGGCTTACACTGTTCTTGTGTGCCGTACTTGTATGTACCATCGAAGATCTCGGTTGACGGTCTAGTTTTGACCCATCCATCTATTTATTAATAGTAGTGCTGTGAGTTGGCTGACTATAAGCCGCCATCTACTGTAGTTGTTGTTGGCTAAGTAGTTATTATAGTTAGTTGCGTGCGGTAATTTTGCGGTGTCCTTGCGTGTTTGTGTGTGACTGACGCGTCTTTGGCTCGACGTGTATTTTTCAATTTGGTCAATACTATCGGTAAGTCAGTCCGTTTACTTGCTCTCACCCACCCAACTAACAACTACCCTAGTATCAGGTAGCCGCGGAGTCCAGCCAACTCACAGCCCTGCTATTTAGACTTAGTGTATTTGTTTTAGTGTGGGAGATCCCTTGACGGCTGTCCGTCAAGTTTAGACTTAGTGTACTAGTTTTAGTGTGGGGAATCCCTTGACGGCTATCCGTCAAGGGGCAGGAGTACCAATCAACCCAAACAGTTGCGTACAGCACAGGACAGGTACTAAGAAAACGAACGCTGAGATTGCCCAGCCTGAGATTTATAGGAAAGTAAGAAATTCGGGAGTCGTTATACTGAAGTTAGTGTAGAACACGCCCATTCTCAGATAAGAAATTCAGCCTAGACCACATTTCCTGTTTCTTATTATTACGGGGGAACATAATAATCAGAACCTAATATAGTACAGGACACCAAATAAGAAACAGGAAAGCTGGCCCAGGCTGGATTTCTTATTTGAGATATGGTGTTTTCTACACTAATTTCAATATTACGACTCTCGAATTTCTTATTTCACGCTAAATGTCATCTGGCTTTCTTATTAGCCTGTTTCCTAGTAGGTGTCCTGTACTGTGTATCGTTCGTAAAAATATAGGGGATACATACGTATGGTTTTTGGGTCCATCGTGGGTTCTGATTGCTGTGGCCCCCCGTGATAGGTATCCTGCACTGTCTCATAGCTTCGTCCTGAACCGTGTGCCGCGCGCGTCTGTGAAATGCTAAAACAGGACAGAACGAGGGAAAGAGCGAAGAAACGAAGATAGCGACGGCGCGTGTGGTGGACGGATACGAAGCGATTTTTGGGCTGGTGTTTCTGCGTCACGCCGTACACCGCGTCAGTATGTTTTTTTTTAAATTATGATTGCGCGCACTTCGCGCTGCCCAGTGTTATAACCCCTTAAGAACCGCGCCCACGCATTTGGAGACAAACGGCTTGGAATTAGTGTGGGATACTTTTTGGTAGGCGGGCGATGCAAGATGCAGATTATTCTGTTGCATGTTGTGTGCACCCTTGATACGGCCAAGGACTTGCCTTATGGGGCATGCCCATGCTTGCGCGCGCGCGTGGGTTTGCACGGCCCGCAGGCGGCTTACCGTGGGCGTCACGATATGATTATTTCTACGAGCGAATACGAGTTTCTAATTTTGACGGCGCCAAAAAAAGGGACCCCTTTCGAGTTGCCTGATGTGTCCGCTGTCTACAAAGAAAAAAAGAAACGAGGAACCGACGGGATTTTTTCCGACTATTTGCAGTCTACCATCCAGCAACGCACACAACTTGACCTGACGACAGATACAAATGTCCTGCTGCGCGAGTTCCTAGCGACAGATATACCTGTACTGTCTTTTCGGATATCATAGTGGTCATGCATGCCAGAAGCGGGATCGACAGCAGTTGAGCTTACCACTTGTTCGATGAAAAGGTTGTCACGTACCGGTACTACTTACGAGACAAAGCGACTAACGCTAACGAATGGTTGATTGCGTCTGATTGGCTTAGGGTTAGGGTTAGAGTTAGGGTTTGTTATGTCTCGTTCAAAGGATGTGTCAACCGTTTTCTCGAAATATGTATTAATAATATTATTGCCCTCAACGACAGCCTGCTGTGCGAAGAGCTCAAGTGGAAGAAGGCCGCTCGTTGAAAAATAATTAAATTTCAACCGTCCGTCAGCCTTTCGAGTTTCAAGCTTTCTCAAAATCAAGCGGTGTTCGTTCGTTCAGGGATGTTCGGTCCCTTCGAGGATGATGTACATACACCGTACACCGTACACCGCATTTTTCAGTTTCTGTCTTGCGACCCACATGCATGCGAGCGAAGTAGTTGCTTGCTATTGCTGTATGTCGGGGGGCTGGTGGTATTTTTATTGCGGACAAGCCTGGGCAAGCGGCGGAAAAACATTGAGTTAGTTTTACTGTAATTACGTCTAAGGCAGCTAACGTTACGGAGGGCATGTATCACACTTGCGCTTACAGCAGTAGAGCCGCCAGGGGGCTACCGAGTCGCTGTTGATTACCAGCACAGTAGCACGTATTACTACCGAGTCGCTGTTGATCACCAGCACAGTAGTACATATCAGTCCTTTATACTGCTGTAGTCGTTTTCGTGTAGCAAGTATGCCATAACCCGGAGGTTTTTCGTGTTACCGACCCGTCCGGTTCCGGCCGGTTCATACTACCGGTACTATACAAAGGTTAAACTACTCTGTGGTGGATAACAGAGTTTAGAAGTGTGGTAATCGGGGGGCATCCCGGGTACCTGGTACATCCCCAGGTAGTGGTCATCGAGGGAGATCCTGGGTGTATTGCGAGGAGCAGATCCGTTTTAGCAACCAGAGAAGGGAAAAGCTCGTGGTAGCGTATGTTGTGAACACTTTTAGTCTACTGTAGAGCAGGGCAAACGGTTGCCCTGCTGTTCCCTAGGCGTTTCCTGGTATAGTACTGTTGGACGGAGGTAATATGTTTTTTTTTCTGGGATTTTTGGTCTTGAGAAAAGCGGCCAAAAAACAGTGCGCGCAGCAGTACTCACAGGGCGTGCTGGCGGCACATGCAGCGCTGGGGGGACACCAACCACGACCACGGAGGAAACAATGCGGTCAATGTAGTTGCGGGTGGACGCCGTCTGCACCCGGCGTTAAATGCGTTGCGTGCCCGGGAGAAGTAGTGCATTCGACCACGGTCGCCCTGTGCGCTGCGGCCCGTAGATGCTTGCCTGGCGGGAAGGCAATGCACCTACGCCAGGAGCACCAAGAACGGGTTCGCGCTTTCGTGCAAAGGTGACAAGCTGTTGGGGATAGGGTGCCAGGGGTGATTGTGCGGAATTTGCAAGTTTCTAATTTACGACGGCGCCAAAAGATAGGGGTCCTTTCCAGCTTTGCGTGCCCGAATCCCCCGTGTTCCGTGTCCCGCACGGAATCCCCGAAACGGGAGGCAGTAAGAGTCTGCCGGTGGTGGCAGCGCCTCGCACGAACTCGGTGTGTCTCCCTAGGGCGACCGCCGATCGGTGACTACTGGTGCGTCGCAAACGCTTTCTTCCTCCCTTTCTTGCTGCGGCCCGTGGTGGTGCATGCGGTGTACGTACGCCTCGCTGTTGTTGGTGTCTGATCTGCTGTGCCCCTGTTGGGGTGGAGGTAAACAAGAGGTTGCGCAGTCTTGACATTATGCGGCAGAGATCAGACAGCACAGCAGTAAGCACACGAGGGCAGCAGAACAACACAGTAGTAGGGCACCAAACGCGAGCGGTTCCAGTCCGCGACACTGGGTGCGCGCGGCCTGAGCGGCGGCTGTCCTGCTGCTGTGCGGATGGCTCCCGCTGTGATTCTGTGCTGATTTTCCTCGTTGCGATTGTGCGATTTTATCTCGCTGTGAAAATAATGTACGATCTCTTTTGTATAAATAAAGTTATGAGTTTTTTTTATCAAAGCTGACGACAAAACAATGCCGTTTAATGAAGTAAAGAAAGACTTCGGCCATCTCGAAAGGGCTCCTTCTTTTTGACGCCGTGAAAATTAGAAACTCGCATCAAAATTATTGCAAATACACAGCTGTGAGTTCGACCGGTTGAGTGGTTGATACTCAGCTGTGCAAGCTAAATTATCCGTCGATCACGTGTGTGTTCTATATTTCCACATGTGACATGCTATGAAAATTGTTACAAATAATATTGTACGTCAGTAGTGACTTCGACCCATTAGTAGGTGATACTCAAGTGTTTCAATGACAATTTGCGATAAGCTGCAGGCTCCCAACAAGGAACGGGGTCTTTTGTGTGTGCCAGTGTTTGTTTTAGCCCCGAAGCGGGTGATTTGTGACGAGAGAGCTCTGAAGGACCCCACAGAAGTGTGTATTGTGTGTGTCCGTTTTTTTTTTCCCCCCAGCCCCCCGGAGACCAAGACAGAAACCCCTGTCCACATCTACACAACGAATTCACAGAAGTAAGAGGGGTTTTTTCCTCCGGCGATTGGGGAAAAAAAACGGAACACATCTTTGGCGACAAACGATAATATAATACCCTGGAAATTCTCACTGTGTGGGGATGTTTTTATGTTTTTGGCAGTGTGTAAATGGCTAATCCCTTTAGAACTAACTGCACCCGCGATTATTATGGGCACAAACTACTTGGAATTAGAGTAGACTCATTTTTGCCACATTTCCACGTAATATAGGTCCCTGTGGTGCAGTGACGAGCCTCGTACGACTACTAACTAACGTCGATTTTGTGGGTTCGAGTCCTGGAATCACCAAGTGACTTTTTCTTACAAAATTGACCATGCCGAAAGGGTGAGAGCGTGGTGAGTTGGCAAATTCGATGCGAATCGACGATCAGTGAGAATGCTGAACCCTCGGCGCTATAAAAATGAAGCCAATTATGAAATGTGCTGCCACAAAGCAACGCACATACATCCCGATCTTGGGGTGAAGTGACACTGTTCTTCTAGATCGACTTATTATTTGATGCTGGATGTCGCACCGCATTAGGGCCGTTCTTAGCGACAAGGACTGTGATAAATTTCCATTTTTTTTTTTTTTTTTTGGCGAAATTTTTTAGGTTTCCATATTTTCCTTTTTTTTCATAATATTTAAATGCGAAGCGTTCGTGATATTTTGCCCTCGGTTAAAATTCCAAGATTGCGACAGGACGCCTCCGTTTTTTGAACAAAATTCTAAAAATTCCAAATTTACAATTTATACGAAAAAATTATGCTCCGATAAGAACGGCCCTTTGTCCCTCGATTAAGTAGTGCTGTCACGAAGCAAAGAACATCCAGATCTTGGGATGAATTGATGCTGCTGTAATTCTATCAATAGATCGACTTAACTATTTGATGCTGATGTCACACCGCATCTTCAGCTCGTCTCGACTAAATATTCACAGGGTTATATCTATCACACCAACGGACCCGTAGTGGATATGTTTCCTGTTGTTGTACTTCGTACGTCTAGCATATTTTTTACGGGGTTGCTTCCACGACGTCCGGCAGCATTGCCACACCCAGGGACAGGACCTGTGACAAAATCCTTCAATATTATTGTGATTATTATTATGATTATTATTATTATTTATTTGTTTTTGCCATCCGACAATGTGCAGCATGAGCTTCAACTTCTATCACACTCATCATAAACATTCCCAGGAAGAAGAAAACCAAGGGAAACAAAAGAAAAAGATAACCTACGCAAAAACTATACCTGGTAACTCTTCTGTACCTGCTTCCAGCTCAACATCGATCCACCCTACTTGCTGTCCTTGCTCATTTTCCTTCCTTCTCAATACACACCCATCTCCATTATTCTATACACAGGGTCAACCGCTCCATCCGTAAAACAACACTTTGTTCTATTTATAGCCCTTGGTCTCCTGAGTTTGTCGCTTCGCATCCGCTCGATGGAATTATTGGGTTAGAATGACACTTCTCGGCCACGGCTGCTGTACGACTTACAAATACTTACTACTCGGAGAGATCCCTCCATGACATTGTCTGGTCGTTAAACCTCAACTACTAAGTAAGTAAGGTCGATTTCGCGAGTTCGAGTTCCCCAGAGGGGACCTTTCTCTTGAGAAAAAACGACTGCAAGCGCCTATTAATAGCGTGTGTGTGCGAACAATTCGATGCGAGTCGACGAGGAAAGAACATGCTGAACTCTTCCAGCCATAATAATGAAAGAATGAAGGCATACCGTACACCGTAGTGGGGAGGAAGGAGAAGGGCCTGCTACGTGACCCCGGATCTGAGTTTCGAAAGGAGGGAGGCGCTGGAGAAGCAGGGCAAATATGATACCAGGTGCGTACCAGGTACCTGTGTTAACACCTGGTAGATGGGATGGAAAAACAAAAATCACCTCTAGTTTCTTCGCGTGGGGTCATAGTTTTACTATTAGTATTGCAGTCTTCCAACAAAGTAGGCTGCCTCTCACCGAATCCACCAGCATATACCAGGATTTGCAAAAATAAGTATGCTGCACTAATGCCAATCAATTCGTCCACGAAATGAGGGCGTGCCGTCCTAAAGTGGTCAACGACTGGCAGAATTGTCGATTACAACAATCTCGTGTAAATACGCGGGATCGAAGTACTTGAACTATCCCACGCAGCTTGCAAATTTGAGCTTCGACGAAATCCTCGATCTCACAGCTGACGCTTTATTTTATTTTATTTACAGTCAAATGTGTAGATACCAGGTCCTATCCCCTAGATCGTACCGCCTCATTATCATTATGATCCTTCAAGGCCATCCTGGCTTTCTGGGGCACTTCACCGGTGGCCGGGACCCCCACCCCTTGCACAATGTGGGCGTAGGAGACATTGCACTATGTAGTACACACCATTTGGCATGTACCAAAAAAAAAGGGTTGTCCACACGCTGTGGCGTTTCCCACATAGTGCAATGTCTCCACAATGATGCATTTACATTTTGCAAGGGGTGGGTCCCGGCCACCTGTGTTACCTCTCGTTGCTGACCCCGAGAGGGTGGTAACACGACACAAGCCCACCTCGGTGTGTCTCCACGCCCAAACTGAACGACGAGATTTGGCTACTGCGGGACTACCGTCCCACAAATAGGACATCGTATGATGGTCTAAAACGTTGGTTTTATTTTTTCGGGTTTCTTTAAAGCCGCTTTCTAGGACACTGCAGTTCCGTTTGGGGGACAAATGACTTGGAATTAAAGCGAGAAGCAGTGTTTCTGTACAGATCTGTACTAAGAGGGTTAGCCCTCTGCAGAGGTCCGGCAAGGGCTGTCCGAGCTCTTCGTCGATGTTTCAATCCGACGGGCTTCTGCTTAGATTAACCTACAGGTTGTCGAGAGTCTTCGGCGCGAACAACAATCGCCAGAGAAATCACAGCGCGAGCGGGCCTGTAGATCGACGATCGATCACGCAAACCGCGCCCCCATGTGTTAGAACAAAATTAGAACGAAATCGAAGTCCCAGTCTTTATTCTGCACTGCTGACAATACCATTTCTCTGTTTTACCACAGCCTAGTAAATCTCAATGGAACAGGTACAGCTGTATCGCTCTGCAGGATGATTCGCACTCGACCTTTCGTTATCTAACGAAGTCCACCATATATCGTCGCGAGATCGGACATTTTTGACCCGCCCAGCTTCTTCTGCAGCCTGTGCGTCGAAGTCTCACCGATTGAATGTCGAGACCAATCGACCTTGAAGCCACCTTGTATGTACTGAAGTTATCCCAGAATTTGCAGTTTTCACGAATACTACTATAATAGTTTTACACACATCGGACAGATCAGACCGTTTCAACCATTCGTGATTTGTGTCGTTCAGGGCAGACAGATCCCTGGTCTACTATACGTTGTGCATGGCCTAGATCATGTTGCCGGATGTGGAGCCGTCTGATCTGCATGATCTAGCACATGTTTCCTGGGCTGGATCCGTATTACACAGATCTTGCACAACATATCATAACGACAGATATAGGATCTAGATTATCTAGATGATCATGATCTGTCCGATTTGTGTAGTTTTATGACGAGACATTGCTGGTGTTTGCATGACTAGACACACCGAGGTGGTTTGTGTGGCGCTACCACACTCTCGTGGGGCAGCAACGAAAGTTAACTCAGACTGAACCTGCGCCGAGGAGGCAGGACTTGAAGGATTACAGTGATATTGGGGCCGTACAATCTAGGGGACAGGACCTCGTCCAGTAGAGCTTACTGTGTCTGACCCGGGGTCACAAAACATTGGCTTCGTCTCTCCCGACTTCACAGTGACAAAACAGATGACAAGTTCGTCTAATCAACCCTCTACGAGTAGTGCGGGCTGTGAACAGTGCGAGTAGGATCAGGCTGTACCCCGTGTCGTGCAACTCCTTGCGTTTTCGTTCGGGCACCAGATTTTATCTTTCCCCCCAGCCAAGCAGGGGCCGATCATGTCGTGTTCCATTCTTGTCGACAATTCTTCCCTCTGAAGTCCCAAAGAGGGTGAATAGTAAATATTACGGTGCATCCACCACTACCAACCCTTGCTTATCAGCGACCAACTATGCTTACCCACGCAGGGCGCAGCTTACCGCAAGACTCTCTTATCAATGCTGGTCGCCGTTTTCAAGAGACGCGCACCATCTACAAAAAAAACATAGATTCTACCGAGAACCGGCGTCATAATCCAACCTCAGATAACACACGGCTTACTCCAGACCAACGGCGTGGTCAGCCGTATCGGCCGTAAAACAAGCAAATTTCAAAAAAATCAACGCCGTTGATTTATATTAAAACCAACGCATTTAAGGAGCCGGTCCGCCCAAAGCCCGATCAGCCCACGCCGCGTCCGCGCTGTTTGATCTCCAGTCGTACTCGAAGAACTCCACGGTCTCGTCCTCGGGAAGAGCGGCCCCAGTCCAGTGTTTCCTGATGAAAGCGAGAACGCCGCCATCCTTATCGAAATCCTCTTTGTACCACTTGAATATCGGATTCACTCGCAACGTCCCATCGCTCGAGCGCTGAACCATTGCCCCCCCGTTAATGGCGGCGGACGTGACCTGTGGACGACCAAAGAAAGCGTTCCGAGTACAGGCACAGGTTCTGAGATGAGGCGATATTAAAATGAGGCCGTTTTTTGCCCTTTTGGCAAAAGGTCTCTTCATTGCGGGGCGCGTACGTATAGGCTTCCAGTACTTAACCAGTCTGTCTGTTGTCTTTTGTGTACTGTGTGCTCTCTGTCGTTTTTGCATCGTTGATTGCGAGAGCTGTACACCACCGATTTCCACAAACCCGGCGTCTATAGAAGTGGGCGAGTTTGGGCTACGTAGAACTTGTGCTGTATCGAGTTGGCCGCGGTCGCCGTATTGCTGTGGTTGTGGTGGCTTTGGTACTGCTGACTGCTGCTGTGTGCGTCTTTTTTGTGGCGGGATTTCGTTTTTTTTTTTACTTGGAATGCACACGGCCTACTGCGAGTACGAGGCAGCCTTGCCGCACATAACTCTTACAAGTAGCAGATGCGGGTTTTGATTTATCTTCCGGCTGCGGATGGGGAAAAATCAAACACTTCCACACATAAACATATGTCGTGTGGCAATTTTTAACTCTTTCTTGCCGCGGATGCGCATTTTCCCCTAAAACCCGCTTGCGTAAAATCGATGCTGGTTCGAGACAATCACTAATAACTGCGGTGGACCCGCTTCGTCACAAAAAAAAGGCAACACCTCTCTCGGGGTTCCGAGACAAATAGTATTGACTATGGAGCGCTTCGTCACAAAAGAGAATCCTTTGGGGGGTATGTACAGGCGAAGAGAGGAACGATAGCATCGGATTTCAATGCGGGTGTGATAGCATCGGAGTGCAATGCGGGGTGTGCCTGAGCTCTCTTGAATTTGGGCTACAGGAGGCGACACTCTGTTGTACTGGTATCACGCAGTCTTCCGACCAGCGCCCTTGCGAAGTTATAGCATAGCTATAGCATAACTTCACACCCAGAAAAGTGTACCCCTGTGATTGCGCTGTCGGAATACTTGCAGACAACTCAACACACACACATTATGCTATGGGTTTCGCACATTGCAAAGGCGTTACTTGGATATGAAACCTCTCGTAGTACAAAATGCAAGCAGCTTCGACGTCAGCGCGGCGAGGGTCGAACTCATTCAGTTTTTACTCTACCCGGACCTCTATTCAGCGCCAGCTACTGCATGTTCCACTGCTGCATCACCGACATGATAGGTTACTATGAATACAGCCGAAATGCTAAGCGAGTTTCTAACTTAGGCCATTTCCTATGCAGTCGGATCGGAAGGATTGAAAAAGCCGCTTTCCGACCGATTATTTTTTCGACGGGATTTGTCTGGAGACCCTCCCTATCGTCAGTCGGAAAGTCGGATCGAGTTTTTTGTAGTTTTATGTTTTTTCTGGGGGCGTTTGATGCGAGGGAGTAGGGCAGGCGAAAGCCA
>JAYJME010001982.1:0-14762 GCA_036873775.1 Costaria costata
CCCCCCCCCCCCCCCCCCCCCCCGAGCCGAGGGGATCCTCCTCGAAAACTAAGAACGTTTCCCGCGATCAAAACGTCCTGGAAGCGACTAACCAATGGTGCTACAACTATCTAGTGGGTGACGTCGGTCATAAGTCATACCGGCTCACATATCTACCACTCTCACCGGGATTCTTCGTTTATTTACCGTTGCTGACTGTCTGCGAGGACGACGAACAGAATAGAGGTAAACGCGAGGGGGTTTGTGCCCGTAACTCGCGATTTGTTTATATACTAAGCACATAGTTAATTGATGTTCCGTTGGTTTATCGCCGTGTAGATGTCCCTTGTACCAATTCATGAAATGTTTTCTAAGCAACACGCAGATACCGACCCGTGTTTTACCAGCATACCCAGCCGTAATCTTATTTGTGCTTGGTAATACCAAACTGAAGGGGGTATCTAACGCTAGGCTGGCGTTGAATAAACGCCGGAAATCGATTTTAATTGAATATTTGGCGAATAAAGCCTTACATAAAGGTGTTAGATCATTTCAATAAAATAAACCACAAAACAAATATTGTTGTACACTGTTTCCCGCTGGCTCTGAGGTCTAGCTGTAGCATACATACCACACTCGGGGGTGTGTGCGGCTTGTTGTCTTTCTCGATCTCGGGGTCCTTTGTTAATCTTTGATTTGCTTGGCATCTAATAATTCAGCACGGCAGTTTGACCCACGTGCTGCCGCCGAGAAATTATTGTTGACAGCAATAAACCGGCACATCTGTGTGTCTCAAGCTCATTCCCGCGGGGGAAAGTGTGGGCCATTTTTGTCTGTGGTCTTGGAAGCACGCCGAAATGTTGACGAAACCCGGCGGGTGACTGGCCAAGAAATTGGTCGGCTCAGGTATGCGTCGTACGTTCCGTGTCGTTACAGCCTGCCCACGCGTGTGCGTGCCTGCCCATTGTGATCGAGGCAGGTGTTCGAGTGCATGCGGCGGCTGCTGCTGACGGGGTTGCTCGTGTTTGTGCCTGACACCTCGGGACAAGTGGCCTACGGCTGCATATTGGCCTTCATTAGGTGCGGTCGCAGAAACCAGCTGGTCCGCGAGCTCGTTATATTGGACCCCCCACCCAACTGGTGGCGCTATAGTCATCCCAGAGACGACAAATCTTATACTCCCAACTCGTCGTGGAGTTGTTTGGGGTTTACTTTCAGCAGCAACACGCGTTTCATGTTTTATCCTTGTTGCATCCTGTCTGTTTCGCGTTTTGCTTAATGCTCTCATCCAACGTCCAAATATGAGGACACGTGCACAAAGTACCCAGGAAAATACTGCAAATGCGGCATACGTGTAAGTTTTCGATGGTGAACGTTTAAAGCACGATATGTTTGACCATGGTTCACGGTGTTCATATCAACTGCAAATCATCTTCTGGTTATGTGCAAGACTATCCGCCATGTTAGCTGTACGTGCGCCAAGGCACCTAGCTGAGGCGTCTCCTCGAGCCTCGAAACACGCTACGCACGTCGATCAGTTTGGGACCCCCCCCCATTTTGCGCGTTTTTGAATTGGAACCGAAGCAGACTCGGAGTAGACGCCGCCGCAGACAGTGTATATTGTAACTCGCGACACAGCCATGTCGTGTTTGGCTTGTACCGTGTTACTACTATAGGAAATACATGTCTGCCTCAGGCTCAAACCCTCCCCTAGTATCGGTGACGCAGATGCGGATGGACCCCGTCTGCCGCTGTGTCTCAAGGGAACAGAAATCATTGGGAACGTCCAGAACACAATAACAACTCAAACGACAAACGACACCGCAACATATTAGCGAGTGCGAGGAATCTTGTATCTTATTGTATCTTACACTTTTCCCGTGATCTTCCTTCGCTCGCCGCCGCCACTTCCTGGCCTGGTATCGGTTGGGATAACCTCGTATATAGCTTATGGGCGTTCGAGCTTCAGCGACCTCACATCGACGCCTTGGAAAGTCAGCTTTACCGCGCGGTGAGTGGATCACGACTTTCTCGCGCAGCCGGAAAACCTATGTGTTGTAACAGCCTAACCATATAAGCATCAACGGCGACGTTCGCACGGCGCAGCATCAACACGAGCAACACGAGAGCCGGAGTTCCCACCTCGGAGCTGCGCCTCATTATGGCCTCGCCCGTTTTATCCTGCTACTACCCATCAAAATCTGAACATACTCCTGTCTCACGTGGTTCATGCTTGCGATCATTTTCCTATTCATTTGCTGTCGTCGACACGAGCTGTGCACCTTCTACGCTGCCACTCCGCACGACGCAATGGATAGTAGACGATACCAGCCAGCGAACCCTCGACCACGGCTGCGTCCGCGTCAAGGCGCGTACCTAACGGGAACAAGTTGGGTTCCCGACACCATTGGTTGTCTCCGTTTCGCTCCTTGTCAACCGCGTTACAGGGGTGTCTCGTCATCTTCTCCACGAACTTCTTGGCGCTAATTATCCAGGCGGAGCTGGCCGAGGAGGACTCAAAGAGTACTGATAGTGGTGCACGTGTTCTTCATTCTGTCGATCTGTTGGAACAGCTGGGCAACGATGAAGGCGACTTTCAGCAGGGACCACTTTCAGGTGGGGGGGCTTTGTCCACGCACGGTGATGAGGAGACCATTTGTAGGGTGGGTACGTACAATTACCATGTTAAACTGAAATATCCAGAGTATCCGTTATCGGTTTAAGCAATATTGGTCCAAGCATGAACGGTACTCTATGTGAAGTCCGACGGTCGGGAGCGTACCTATTTTCCCCCAAGTTCTTAAGGTGCGTAACCCGACCCTGTAACGGTGATGATTATGGGTTGGCGAGATCTCCCGTTTCGAGGTCTCAATTGAGACTCGACAAACGGAAGGCCTTCTAAGCACCCATGCAACATCATCCCCGATCACGCAAAGTCAACATAGCGTCGGACCATCATACCGGGAGACCTTCTAAATACCGTTCGGGAAACCAATTACGTTTATCGTTCAAAACTATTGCCGTGGACTGCCCTTTCGACATTCTAATTGTTTAGAACTCGAACGGGGGTTCGTGTCCGCCGCTAAATGAAGCATTTTCCCCTTGAAGAGTCTTCATTGCGTTGTGCATCCAGGCGTCCACTGTTGAGTTAGCATGCCTGTATATCTGTCGGTCGTGTAACGTCTGTCGTCTCGTTGGCCTAACTGATAACTATAACACCTGTACATAACGTATTTCGACCAACCGGGCATCTACAGCAGCGTGCAGGCTTGCGCTACAAGCAGCTTGTCGAGCGATTATATCGTTTCAAGCCATGAGCCACCTATTCAAGCCACGTACAAAACTCTACTGGACTAACTACGGAAGCGATTAAATGTTGTGTGACCCGAGCATGGTTCCAATATTTCAAGAAAGTTGATATGTGGAAAACGCCATGTCCCTATTCCGAAGTATATAACCTTAATACTATTCCCCAATCCCAACCCTTACTCTCCGCGTGGCAAAAACAAGAACAACTGGAAACAAGGTCGACTATTATTCCAATCACTTGTATTAAATTAGTAATTTGTTCTCTTAACACGCTCTATATGTTCACGTGCCCCGCATGTGCTTGAGTTGACAGCGCGGTGGACGCGCAACTCTATGGCAGCGGCCTTGTATGGTTTCGAAGATTGTGTGTTGGTGACTTTTGAGGATATCAAAAGCACAAGACCCTTACGTCGCTCACCATTTCTTACCACACGGAGCACTGCTGTCAGAAAATTCGCAAACTCATTGCTGATGCTCGTGTTCTAGAGCTCTCGACCCCGGTGAGTCGCTGAGTTGCTTTTCTGTGGGTCTCAGGACCCGTGGCGTGGACGACTGGCTCTCCGAAATATACGGTGCTTCGAATGGCAAGCCGATGAATGCGTTTCCATGCAAGAGTCAAGGGATGTTTGAGTCTGTTAACGCATGTTTACTTTAATCCCGTTTGTCAAAGTTGTTGTTTTCGTGTTTCGCCCGAAGTTCCCCGCTCGTTTTCCGCAGTGTAGCATGTGCCTTCGAACGCACACGGCCTACTGCAGGTATCAGGCATCCTAGTCTCCTGTATGACGCCAAACTAGTAGTTGTTTGTGAGTGTGCAGTGTGATGAGATGCCTACAGGCTACCTGGTGAGTACATACAGAAAGTGTTGTATGACATGTCTGGTAGGCGGTCGAGAATGGCAGATAGTGTACATAGCTCTACAATCGTGTGGTTCCGTCAATGGCGTGTTCTTGTGTGCCATTGCTCGCGCTTTAAGACACCGAATACTACGCACAAACCTCAAAATCACCAACATATACCATTAGCAATGCAGAGTTCTCAATTACTAGTTTCAGAACCCTCACGTATCCAGACCGCAGAATGGCAAAAGGCACATCCTACCGCCTGAACAGGACCACCTTTTCTACGCCCGCCATACATACCGAGTATATGGTTTCGATCGTACAATGGGTGTACTGACCACTCAACCCCTCCACAAACGGACAGGGCGTTGTTCTAGGTGTGGACATTGTCGGGGAAAACAGCGCTAGCACGTCGCTAGGCCCGAAAAACGCGAAGAAAAGACAATCAGCTTCTAAGGACGAGGTAATCTGGCAAGACAATGGCTCCATCCCGGAATCACCCTCCGACACTCGCAGAAGGTTAGCTTTTGCAATCACACGTTCTGCCTTCATCCTGTGTGCGGGGCGCGGTAGTGTGTGTGCTTTCGAATGTAGGCCATTGACACTATGGTTGGAGTGAAGGGACAGATCGCATGCTAGTTGTCGTGATTTCTGTTCTTGAGGCGCTTCCCAACTGCACCCACACTTGTTGGGGCAATTTCCTTGGAATTATGTTGGGGACTGTTTGCTGTAGTAAACATCAATCACTGATTCCCACCGTGTTTGTGCAACCGTTCCTTGTTGTTTTCCACCGTTGTCGTTTATCCCCCAGGCGTGAAACGGGTACTGCCGGTAAACAACGGGGAACCATCACGGCTGCAGTACGCCCCTTTCCACTGTAGTATGCGATGTATTGTTCAGCAGCCACAGCAGCGACTGCATTTGCTGCGGATTCGCGTTAGTCGCTACATCGGTTAAGTATCGGAGGGCCACTCCAGCTCACCGAAACCTTCTTGAACATGGGTTGGCGCAGGGTATGGGAAATGTGCTTGCTAGGAGAAGCAATGCCGGCTGGGCCGCGAGTGGGTGTCGGGGATGTGGCGACTCTTCGTCGACCAGCTCGCACACTTTCGCTGCCCCTATTGCGAACGCCTGTACTTTTCCTTCTGTCGCCAAGGGCGGGCGCGTCGTGACACAAACTATTCCTCTTCCCAGAAAGAATGACCGCTGGTGCTGGAACGTTGCAACATAACTCGGTGGAGATGGGCATGCCATGCGATTGACCTTCGGGTTGGTGAGGTCAGGTATACCTGCTCTGACGGCAACGTGTGAAGCATGGTTTACGGTAATTGCGGGAGGAAACGTATCTATCTGTAGTCAACCTCACGTGTAGCACTATGTTGTGTATACCCACTGTCGAGATCTGGCCACGAGACGATCGAAGAGGGTCAGGAAAGGACGCGGGTTGACGAAACTTCAGCGACAGTACGCACAATAAGGGGGTAGCACGAATGTGGGCCTCAATTTTCTTCTTGTGAATCTGGCACTGTCTGTGTGTGACAATGTGGTTGCACGACAATGGAATGGCGTCTAGTTTGGGTCACTGCAACGTTAATATGAAACAGATGGCGTACACGCTACATGATGACATCGCTCATGACAGGGCGGCAATATATTGTGTACCTTGCTACATCCTGTGTTCAATAGGTCGGGATGGTTATGTTGTAAGGTGACAACAAGCCTGGTTTAGCTTCGCACTTTTGCACCTTGCTTTGGACCGCTGGAAAACGAACTTTGGCAGGGTTAAGCATCATTACGATGCGATATAACGCAACTGTAGACGTTTTGTTTTATGCTTTTTTGTGGTTTTCGCGGCTCTAGATATACTTTGCCATTTTTTTTGGATTTGTCAACGACTTCGACCCTCCCTGATGCACGCATTATTTATCGTTTCAACAACGTTCAGCGGTCCTTGTTTTGTATTGCCGTGACTCTCAATCCTGCCTAGTTTAATCTTCCAAATCCCGAAAGCCATAGGGCAAAATGGTTCCCGTGAAGAGCAATTGTTTTTCTAGGGCTTCCAAATAGCATTCTTCGGGTATTTTGGCAAGCGTGTTGATGACGGCGTTTAACGGATCCAAGAACCAAACCAGTGTCACAGAGGTCTTTTACTTGTGATACGATGATGAGGTCAATATGTCTAGTACCGACGTATTCGACGTAGAGGATGTATAAGGGGTTGGGCGAACCATCGTGCGGCAAGTAGCAGCACATTAAGATATATATATATATATATATATATATATATGTCGGTAGTGTTGCATGTGCGGAGCGTTACATGTGCGTGACTTCCTCGTCCCTAGGTTTGTTCACGTTTCTTGTGTGTTGGGCACCACCCCAACGTGAGCACAAACACACCGGTAACTTCAGTCGTGCCACCCTAGTGGCTGTACCTTTGTGCCCAAATGTCGCTCTTATATCCAGATCTTCCGTGGTTCACATAGCTGGCACATGTCACATCCGAAATGTTGCAGATATTCGAGGTCGTACGGACCATGTACAGGTCCCACCCACCTCGCGAAAAAGACAGATGGTACAGATGCCATCCGGAGGACATGATGAAGGTTCATGCAGGTTCATGCATATTACACCGGGGATACACGTACATATTTCTCAGAGTATAGTCTGGGTGCGGCGACGTTGGCGGTTCCTAGTGAGTCGTTGGAACCGCTTGTGTGTTTCCAAAACTCGTCAATACCCACAGAGTTTCTTATCGGCCTTCGGTTGTCAGGCGTCGCAAAACCGACTGTTGTGAGAGGAGTAGTGCTCCTGAAGCTTGAAACTTTATCACTGTAGGTTCTACATCCCTGCTGCAGTAGCGTAGTATGTGTCAATATTTTAAGGATGGCGTACAACCAGCCGCAGCTATTCCTTGCGCACTTCAATAAGGTTTCGGCTGGGGTGAGTGGGTGTCTATGGGCTGTGAAAAATATCCATCGTGCGCCAGTGAGATATGACTGTGCTGCATACGTAGGGGGCAAACGCGAACACATCGTCTCGATGGTAGTAGAGAGTCTGGTATCTGAGTTTGACAACGTCCCCAAGGTGAAGCGACAAGTCGTCATCTCGACCATACGTGGCATGTACACGCGCACTTCGGTCAATATACTTAAGTAAACGGACGTGTATCCAATGTAGGGTCTAACATTCCGCTGCGTTAAGGGTGACGCACAATAACCCCGGAGAATGTTCGGGATGCTTGGAGGATGCGATATGTTTGAACGGTGGGGGAGAAGCTTTCGGGAGTTTAACGTCTCATGTAGTCGACTCTTTTGTTCCCACGCGGGAGGTATACTTCAATATGGCATACATCACCTCCCAACCATTTAATTTCCTGAATGACGGTGTCCCTCAACACCAGACTGCCTAACGTCGAAATTTCTTTGAACATATGTTTGGAAACATGCTACGATAAAGATGCATGTTCTTCTCCCGAAATTGCCCTACGTGGGGGGCTCTGAATCTCATCCAAACCCCGACTTTGTAAGAAATAGTACGAGCTTTAACCGACGAGCCATCCCATGCCCTAGATGCACACCGAGTTGTATTGCTAAACACGAAAATGCACCCCAACGATTTTGCACCCCAACGATTTTGGCTTAAGGAGCTCCGCCGTTCAGAAACCATGTTAGCGAAAAAACGCTACCTCCATCGTAGGACGCGCCTTTGGTCGTATGTATACGTACTATTGTTGGTGGTGGGGTCTTTTATCGGGTTGCAACATTAATTTTGATTTTTTTGTCCAAGTCGGGTGCTTGCGTGATGTACAGAGCCCAGCCATCCGTAGGTAGGGGTACCAAGTTTGGGCTCAATATTGTTTGACCGGTGGAGCTCCTCAAAAACGTAAAACTTCCGATTCTTGCTACGATAAGGGGGTCACTTCGAGGTCGTTTTGTGTCTGTCGCTCATGGCCAATCGATCGAGTGACTACCCCCCTTTCTTTGCAGTCCTGCTGTAAGCTTTCTTTTATTTAAAAGTGTTCGTTTTTTGAGCGGTATGCACCCCCGCGGGGTAGGGACTCGCGCTATTAATATGACAAGAAAACAGGTTTGGGCTTACCTTGGAGTCAAATACAGTGGCACTTCTCCCGAACGGCCAAACCGCTGTTGTTGTGAAAACAGAGGACCTGTAGCCCCACCAACGTACCATCTGCCCTACCGGGTAGTATGTCCGTTTGAAGAGTATGACCTCTTTCTACAAGCAGCGAGGCATCAAAGTGTTGGTCGTGTTGTTCACGAGCGATTTTCGTTCAGTTCAGGTGGTAAATTATGATGCACGTGTCAGGAGCTGGGGAAAAATGGGGTCCAGGCCCACATCGTGAGATTGCTCAGCTCTTCCAACGACGGGCCTCAAAACAATTAGGTGCACCCCTGTCTTCGCTTATCGCCCACCGCCGGCACAGGTTCCAGAGGCCTCCAACGTTCTAAGGGATACTGTTGAGCTACAGAATAAGATTCGTAGCACAAGGGTGCCAGCGGTTGCTTATCCTTTCTTACAAATGTATGCGGCACACGGACTCCTGGTGGTTTCGGCTGACTGTCTTCCGGGCCCACACACGGTATCGGGCAGCTTTAATACCATATTCACAGAGATCTAGTAATGGCGTTCATGGATTGCTCCGAATTGGTTTTGCGGTCCGTGGGGAAACTTCAAGAGCGATTTCGTTTTAGCCGTTCAGAACCACCCGAAAGGGTGCCTAGCCCATCGATTTGCCATATTCGTCTAAGCCTTTTGGTTGATATTTTCGCAATATGCACTACCTTGGGGTTGTTGCATACGCTGCGCCAAAACCAACAGCAAACGAAAAATATGATCAACATATCAAACGAGTCACTCGCCCGAGTGGCCTGGACGCAGTAGCGAAAAGTGGGGAACCCCCGCAACCCTACTGCCAGTCGTAGCGTAATTGGTATCGGACGTTATTGTGCAGGCTTAGGTATCTGCGTTGAACTGTCGCTTTAATCAGCATGTAGGGGCATCTTGACTCGAGGAGAAGATCCTGTGTCGACTCTCGTTTAAAATCAGATAGCGGTTGAACGTGAGCTACGTAGTTAGCCCTGTCGCATTTTCCGACTTCTGGTAATGAAACACCGCCCGTGTACTGCTGTACAGGATGGAGAGCATCCAGGATCATTTCAAATACTTCACAAGGAATTCGTCATGGACGAAAGGGTGGAACAATGGCTATGTTATTGTAAAAGAAAAAAAACGTCAGCTGTGAGATCGAGGATTTCGTCGAATCTCAACTTTGCAAGCTGCGTGGGATACTTCGATCGCGCCCACTACGTGTTTTGTGTAACCTATTGGGGATTGTATAGTCTCAGTATCGAGGGGAAGACGATTTAAGGTGTGATCTCCATGATACAGAGGCATTGGGGGTTAGGGGGATGGTTATGATGGGTTCAGGGCGGGAAATAGGCCGTGAGGTCGTAGTCCCTGGAGCACAACATTCGTTCGAATGCACGGTTGGTGCAACGAGGTGCAGGCCCTGGTGTGATTTGTCCAACCACGGTTTTGGCGCGCGGCAGGTGAAATAAATGGTGAGCTGAAAGGTTTTGGAGGTCGTTTTGGTGCTTTTCGCCCCAGGCCAAAACTGTGATAGACCATTTCGTTTCGTTCAGGCGATACT
The DNA here is from genome assembly GCA_036873775.1 of Costaria costata. Lineage (NCBI taxonomy): Eukaryota > Phaeophyceae > Laminariales > Agaraceae > Costaria > Costaria costata. The sequence continues at coordinate 9,796 of JAYJME010001982.1, forward strand.
GTTGTGCTTCATGTCGCAAGCGAGTTTTTTTTTTCGGGGCCTTTTGGCCTCGCGCGAGCTTTGTTTTAGGAGGCTTTTACTTTTCCGAACACCGGCTTTAGCTCGTCAGGGTGCGATCGCCTCGGCAAGATTCGGCCACCTATTTCTGGCCATGGAAGCGATACATTGGTGTGTTCACGTTGGTGCTGAGATACAACACCCGAAGCACCGCAAACGTGTATATATCCCATGGGCGCGAGGAGCAATAAAATCACGGTAGTAAACCGACATGACGGTACATATCAAATTGTGTTTGGGTCAAACATGCCTCTTGGCGATATAAGGATACTGTACAACATAGCCTGCAACAAAAGCTTGCTTCACTTTGTGTGCCTATGACGTCAATGTGTTAATATTTATTATTGAAAGTATCTTTGTCGTACACGCTATAGTGATACATATCTACCTGCTGACAGTCCAACATAAGTATGATATTAAGGAATACGGTCAAACGCGAGACCATATATTCGTTTTTTTATAGCTTCGTATCTGCTCACAAGGTCGGCTACGTCAGACCTTGTGTAAGATTTTAGACCATAATACGTGGTGGAACAGGAGTCTAACCTGTGTCTCCATGGTGTATGGAGTTACCACGCTCGGAAACGGGAGGGGTTGGCAATGCACATTTTATGCCTTCTGAATTTTGATGTTTCAGGTTTGTATTCATCGTCAACAAAAGTAGCGCAACCAACTCCCAAACTTAGATAGGTTTTGATCTTCGCTCTAGCTGCCAGCAGTAGTTGTGTTGTGTTTTGACACTCAATGCGGAGTCATCCCACGATAACGGTAGCTCTCTTTGGTCAATCTGTTGACGACGCAAGGGCTGCTACAGCTTAAGTACAGGCAAGCGTACAGCTGCTTTCGCGTGGACTGACTGCTGTGTGAAGCTGGAAAATCCGGAGGCAAAATGCTGTAGGTCACTGTCAGGTGAACTTGCTCAGAATAATGGAGCTTCAAGCTCTCTCTTGTCAGTGTAGACGCAAGTTGATGGTATGGCCAAACGCGGTTCGTTGATTGAACTTCCCTTAAAACAGATAGTGAAGAAGAAGAGCAGAGGAGTGAAGAGAGAGAAGAAGCGAGCTGGTGTGGTGGTTGCGCTTGGACTGCTTGTAGCTCAATAACAAAAGGGTAGAACCCTTGAAACCTGCTCAAAACAAGACACAAAACTTAACCAGAAGACCCTACACGTACTACGGGACCCTAAGTCTTGCGATAACAACCGAGATCTCTTCTAGAGTGTTGCCTCATGACCCTTTATGTAGCCTCTGTAGTTACTTCAACAACAAGTACCGTGCTACCGGTTCCGGAGGATACTGAAGATAGACCCTCTCTATTAGTACTCGTAGCACGTACCATTCTACATGCTTTGGACATGATCTAGCCTGCGAACTGCTGTCGATTGCATATCCAATATGTGTACGAGTACACAGCAACAGTGGTGGATACCTGCTGCATACTGCGGGCTTACGTATATCATCTGAAAACAGTGATATCGATAGATTTAGATATGGAACCGATAAGCCCTACTACTCCTAGATGCAGTAGGATCTACTGTGTAGCAGAGGACCCTGTGTTATCAAGGAGCGACAAGATCATACTGACTACTGCAGTACTGTAAGTGCCATCTCTAATACGACCCCTCGATGTGCTGACACATCGAATTTAATTGAAATTCGAAATCAAGCTCGGGAACGATGTACTCCTTAGTTCTACATTACATGCCATAATTCCAACAATGTGCACAAGAACAATGTTCATTGTTCCGGAGGAACGGTTTCACGTACTGTACGTTACATGGAGCCAACGTTTTCATCTACGATACCCTGGGGGTTTACACTTAATAAGCGGATAGTAAACATCCCGCTCTGCTACCGTACGCGTTTCTGCATGTCCTACGCAGGTTCACAAGACTAGGATAATCAGACGCGAACTACATTCCAGTCAGTTTAAACGAACGAGGAATATATGGTGTTTGGATCAATCTAAAACAGTGAACATGTTCATCAATTATTGACAAGCGTACGAGTGAACAGATGACAAATGTTCAAAGAAACACTGCTAGTTGTTTAAAGCTACAACAAGCACATCACCTCTCGTGTTTGTAATCTCTCGTTCGTAATAACCCAGGTGGCGGGCCTTCCTGCCCTACAGACTGAAGTACTGGAGATGATGAAGACCTACATACTGAAGTACTGGAGATGAAGAAATCAAACTTGCCATTTAACTACCCAATTCAAATAACACATTCGACTTGGCTACACTGTACCCTTGCTTGGTACTGACTGCGATCTATCGGAATCTTCTACAACATCGATCACTACTACTCTGCAGCAAAGACGGACGGGATACGCTACCGTACAGCGTAAGCAAAACCTCCTATTAGTTCGTCGACCAATAAATTAGGTATCTTCCCGCCTGAACATGCAACACTCTACAGCTTCCGTAAGGGAGATGGTGCATGCCAGACTTCCAGTGGATGGACCTCGTGAGTCGTTTCTGGCAGCCCACGACTGCTGCCCAGTGCACCCGAATCCCGAACGCACTAAATACTGGTCGTCGCCCAATTTGAAAGCTGTAGTAGACTGTGAGGAAATGCAGCTACTTGCAAGTGTATTGCAAACGTTCAGTTGGGGGTCGATTTGTTTTCTCGTTTTGTGTGTTTCGAATTGCGTCCAATTTCGACGAACGCAGCACCTTTAAAGCCGAGGTGTTGGGCTCTGTTGAGAAAGCGCAGACGGGGCAATCTGGAGGCATTAAAACGCTGCACTGAAGATGACTTCAACTGTTCCAACTCCCAGTCTCTGCAACTGCACCAACCAGCCGAAAGTACAAACTCACCATGCTAAACCAGTAGCGTCGTTTTCTATTCCGATAACACATCGAAAAGAATAAGGTTTGCTGGACACCCGGGGAATTGGCGGTGGTCAAGGCCCTCCGTGTCCTTAAGACGACAATCATGACCTAGTATTGTAGTGGACGTTTGCCAAGGAACTAGCGAAGCCTGGGCTGGAACAAACAATGTGTTGAACTAAATATATACCTTGCAGTAGAAGTATAGATACACAAACATGACACACGGAAAAGCCTCGCGATAAATCAAAATTACGCGTAATACACACATGGAATGTGCACGCGAAACAACAGGGGGGTCGCAGGCCTTTGCCTGAAACGTTCGTCTCGTGCGTAGCGAGGCGGATTCGATAAGCACCGTACTGTTAGCATTTTGGTTCAGGCCTCGTGGCGTGCTTAGCTTGGATGGAAAACTGTGGTAATACCAGACACAGAGGGTTTTATGTTACGTTTTAGATCATCCGATGAAGTGCACCTGGGGCTTCACTCGGCGAGCCACGAAATAACCTTTTGACTGTCTGTACATTCCGGTGGGGGATCGTCATCTAGGCTAAAGGGGTATTTCCTACGAGCCTACCCAGTCACCTTGGACTGTGTAGGTTGGTAGGTCATATCGTCCAAACAAAAGTATCAAACCGTTCTCTTTAGGAGGTTGCCTCTAGTGTGGGTTCGTCGAGGCAAGGCACGTTGGTACAGGGGAGTTGAAGTCAGCTGCCGGATATACAGGGCGGAGGATTGATATGCACAATGCCGTGGGCGGGGGCTCAAACACACAATACGTGCAAGGCAGGGCACACGATGTCTTGTCCTAGGGGGGGTCGATGTGTTCTCGATCCTTGGCAGCAACTCTGAGATCTACGTGAGGTCTACTACTATCTCAACGCAAACCATCATGTATGAATTTGGCCAGCCGATGTTGCCGACGAGCTGGCGGGGCTTTCGGGAACCCTCATACGTAGGGTAACAATGTATGAGGTGGTGCGGCTTTCCATTGGATTGGCGCATAGAGGTCAAACAATCGTCGAGACCAGCTGCACTAGTACGCAGTAATAGCAAGTAAACGCTGCCGACAATGAGAGTGCTCCCGGTGGAGGCAACCCTGAATTAAGGTTAGATATAAGTCACAAACGACGGGTGCTACGATAGAGGTTGCACTTTTTGGCGTTTTTTATTTCTGAATGACGGGGCTCCTTAACCCAAAATCGTCGGAATGTCATTCTTGTTTAGCAATATGATTTTGTTTTAAGTGCCTAGTCCGTGGGTTTGTCCATCGGGATGCCCTTGCAGTATACTCAAAAACAGTTTTCGGGTGTGATATGGAGCTCCCAAAATAGAGCCTCAGAAAACAAAAGAATGGAACAACACCTCTATCGTAGCATGGGTCAAACGTGAATACGTTGGTTCTCTCCGAAGCGTTGGGCACAGGCGGCAGCACCATCGTTCTCAGCGAGAGACAAATTTGTGCCTCTTTCTGGCGTGTGGTTTTGGTGGGGGTCTTTCTTACTAGCCCCTCGAGCTGAGAAAGCCCACCCATGAATACACGCGCGCTACAAAAGCGGCATCACGTTTTGGTAGAACATTTATGGCTTGCGGGTTTCCTCAACTCAAGCGTTACCATATGTCGCTCGTGATTCGTTAAACTAGGTTGGTCATACACCTATTAATAGCTGATGGCAACCATTGCTCCTCGGCTCAAGCGTATGATGGTTGGTTGTCAAATTATGTGTATCGGTGAGATATGGAGCTCCTGATGTGAGAGAGCGTCGGAAACTCTGTGGTCAACCCTCAAAACGCCGCGGGGAGGGGGGGCGGATTCGTCCGTGTTGCCGTGGTCGTACAAACCTGAATGTGAAGGTGCATCCGATTTAAGTCTGTAGCGGGTTTCGCAAGAATATAACACATCCTTTATTATTAATAGTTGTTTAAAAAAACAAAATCTGCAAACCTTAAAACTGCAGTATTACGGGGGACCATAGTTAATAGGACCTACTGTAGACACAGTAGGACCTACTGTAGACATCAACACATAAATATTTCCCAATTTTTGCTAACAATATTTGGTCCATAGTTAATAGGAC
>JAYJME010001984.1:0-14757 GCA_036873775.1 Costaria costata
TATATGGGAGTTGCTCAGGGTGCTTTTGATTTTACCGTTGCTTATCTGCGCGGAGAAGTAGAAGGAACGGCCCCTATTGACCGCCGTATGTATGCAACTAAACGCCAAACCGTGGCACAAATGTACTCGCGCTTGGCAACAACGCGTGCTCTGTGGTGGCAGGTATTCATGGAGGCACAAGGCTTTCCCACAAAAGCACAAGTCACGCGCATGTACGCCGCACAATACAATGTGATGGAGGCAGTTCAAGAAATCGCCGCCATGGCAATTCGCACCTGTGGCGGGCAAGCTATGCTGAAGTCATTGCCGCTAGAACGCATGTACCGTGACAGTCGCTGCGGCGCGCTGATGCTGCCCTTCACTTCTGAAATCATGGAAGATTACTTGTCGATAAATACGCTTTACGACGTAGAGGAGTTTGATAATGCACCGGGTGATCCTGATGTAGCTCGAACATCGCTCTGGCGTGGTCACGAAGGTATATTTGATGACAAGCCGTGAACGTAATCGGCTTGCCAAAGAAAAACGAATTCTGGACGCTGCGTTAAAAGTATTTTCGCAGTTAGGTTTTAGCGGTGCGTCGATGGACGGCATTGCGAACACTGCCAGTGTTTCTAAGGCGACCTTGTATCAGTACTTTGGTGACAAAGAGCAGCTATTTGCCGCGATGCTGATTCCGCCTGGCGATTCTATGATCGTAGCGTTTCAGCACTCATCAGACAAAGACATGGTTGAGCAGCTACATCACTTTTCGTGGCACTACGCGGACTTTGTTCTCAGGCCCGATATGCTTTCATTGGCGAGGCTCATCATGGCAGAGGTGCAACGCTTCCCCGACATTGGGCCTGCTTATCAAGCGTCCGGACCTGACCGTTTACTGGCAGCTATGATGAAGCAACTAGAGCGCTTTCGCAGCGAAGGTCGGCTTGATTTTGAAGACAGTGAACTAGCAGCTCAGGACTTTTGGGGGTTGATTTTGTCTGCTCCCAGAAACAAAGCACTGCATAAACCCAACAGCACTTTAGAAAGAGTTGAGTTTGAAAAGTACATTAGTAACGGGCTTAGAATATATTTGAAAGGTTATTCTACCCAGCCAGATAAAGATATTGAGACACTCAAGGGACTCAAACCACCTCCCCCACTAAACGAAGAAACCACAGAATTGTAAGTCGGGTGTGTCGGTCGAGGTTAAGTCCGAGCTGCGTAGGTCGTCGCACGTTTACACCTTGCTACTCAGCAGACCAGCTAGGCGCCCCCAACTAGAATAGGTCCTACAAAGTCGCCGAGTTCAAGATGAGAGAACTATTTCACCGAGCAGCTGTAGGCCGGGCTTTAGCCCGTCGCATGTTTACTCTGGCGACATTGCCCTCCCAGCTAAGCGCTCCGAGCTGCGCGTGCCGAGCTAAGCGCCCCACATTGGCCTGCGTGCGGCTGCTGCACTACACCCGTCAGAGGCTCAGGCATGAAGCGTGGGTCAGATTGACTTCCTCGGACTACAGCGGCTCCATCACACATCGTGCTGTATCAACATGTTGACAGTCACATCAAGGTCACACACGCGTTGCGCGCATGCTTGCAAACAGCCTACTGCTGATACCGCACAGAATGTACGTTCTCAAGCCTGCTCACTCAGAGTACAACTGGTACACTTCGACAAATAAACCGCTCGCCACTGGCAAGCATGAATCAACAAGCGGGCCCCTCGCCCGCCCAGGTAGACACAGCAGGCAAACCCATGAAAATGTCACACGCCCTTCTCGCTTCACTCGCATTAGCCTTTAGCACTCAAGCAACCGCTGAGATCACCCTCGAGAACACGCCGTTAGTTGAAGGCTTTGTCTGGTCCTGCAGTGACAAAAAACTGCGCGAAGTGATGGAAGCCTCTCTGCCACCTAACTTTAACTTGTTCGACTGCGCGCTGCGCACGAGCGACTGGGAGCTCTGGGGCACTGGCAATGAAATGGAAATGGCCGAAAAATACTTGGTAGGGGCCTCTGGCGCCAAAGTGGAAGACTTTGCTGAGGGTGAATTGTTTGCGCTGATGAAAAAGACCTACGGCGGTCAATTTGAAGAACTGCTCGCGCAAAACACCTACTTACTGGAATCCAAAACGCTAGAGACAGACGAAACGTTGTCTAAACATGCTGATGAGCCAGTGGGTTTATACACTGGTGGCATTACACCACTGGGCCAATGGCATAACTCTGACGATGCATATTCATTCGCCGTGTTGTTGTCGGCGGTCGACGAAGAAGATACGACGCAGGAAGCCTTCAATCAAATTGCGGTGACAACTATCCTGAACAAAGACAGCGACATTGTTATTAAATATTATTACCGCGACTACATCGAAGAATCTGATGTCGAGCGCGCAAAAGAAGTCACTGCAAAATGGCTATCCCTAAACCGTTGAGTTGAATTCAAACGGTTTGATAAAATCACACCCAATGTTATGGGTGTGAGTCAGCCGATGCACCTTAATCACTTCACAAAGCGATAGTCACTCAAGTTAAACCACTTTCGTGAAAAAATAAAACCGGTCACCGATTCTGGGGATAAACTCGTGACATCATCCGTCATGTTTTTTCTATAGAAAGCAGTGCATGTGGCATTTTGCCAAACTGTTTTTTGCATCTTTTTCCGCATGTCTGCAACGTAAGCATCTTGAAGGCCCTGCTTTGCATCAATGGCTTTGATGCTTTTGTCAGCCTTTACCGCACTGATGGCTTGAACTATATAGTCGGTCGAAGCTTGCATATAGGACATCTGTGAACTGTGTCCCGTACCAGTGTTTGGGCCGTTTACCTTAAAATAGTTAGGGTAACCAGAAACGGTTATGCCCTTGTATGAAACTGCTTTTTCTTCCCATTCGCTGTTGAGGTTTCGACCGCCAAGACCATAGACCTGAAATGTAAGTGCTTTTTTCATATCTGAATAGGCATAGTATCCAGTGGCGTAAACGATGACGTCCAAAGGTATCAGCTTGCCGTGCTTAGTTTTAATACCATCGGGTGTCATGCATTCTATACCGCTAATATCTACATCTACGTTGTCACGAGACAACGCGGGTAGATAGGTGTTTGACGGTATAACCCGCCGACAGCCCAATTCATAGTCGGGCATCATATGCTGTCGCAGCTTATCGTCTTTAATGTGTTTTTGTAGTTGCTTATTAAGCCCTCTTCTATAAAAACCTTTCATGATCTTTTTTATTGTTGAAGTGCCGGGGTAGTGGCGAAAAGCAAAAAATCGGATGTCATAAAATGCAAAAACTGACAGTCGAATAAGATGCCGAATACCCGGTAGTGTTCGTACATAACTTTCAAACGTACCGTAGCTGCGGTCAGAGCGTGGCAGAATCCACTGCGCTTTTCCCATAAATAGATTTAAATTTGAAACCTTATCTGCAATAGCAGGAACAATCTGCGCCGCCGAACATCCCGAACCAATGACACCTACACGTTTATTTTCGTAGTCCACGCTGTGATCCCAATGGCCAGCGTGGAACATCGAGCCTTCAAAGGTTTCTGCCCCTTTGATTTTTGGAATATGCGGATTCGCCAACACACCGCTTGTATCGACAATAAATCGAGCGCTGTATTTCTCACCAGTCTCAGTCTCTACATGCCACAAGCAAGTACTTTCATCGTAAGTCAGCGTACGCACCGTCTGGTGTGTTTTCGCCTGCTTTCTTAAATCAAATTTATCGATAATATGGTTTGTATAGGCGAGTAGTTCGGATCGCGGTGAAAACGTTTTGCGAAATGGGTAGCCAATATAAGATATGGAATAAAGGCTTGTTGGAATATCTACTTCCGCGCCTGGGTAAGAGTTTACTTGCCAAGTCCCGCCTAATTCAGAGCTTCGCTCAAGCATAAGGAAGTCATCAAAACGTTTTTTGCGCAAACGAGTAGCGGCCAATAGACCTGAAAACCCTGTACCGATAATTATTGTTTCAAAGTGCTGGTTATTGCTCTTCATGATTAGTTATCTACCCATGTGATTCGTTAGAACTTACTGTTGGTCTGTGCGAATTTTATGAGTAGAAACTTAAGGCAACCTTAAAGGCCAGTGCTTTTTTGGCTTGATCAACCGTAGATCAAACGCAGCAATTGCGTACACATGGCGTTTCATAATGCCTACAGGTTGCCAGCTGTGTAAGCACGTACTTTGCTTTATGATGGGGTCTGAGAACTAAGAGGATTTAAAGTGATACAACGATTGAGCGTCAGCATCGTGTTTTTGAGCACGTTGGCGGCCTGCGATAGTTTTGAGCCAAAGCTAAGCAATGACATCACCGCCTGTGAAAGCGGAGATATAGTCGTTGCCAATAAGCAACAGTGCTTGATGGACGACGCTGCTTGTTATCAAATTAGTGATGGCAGCTGGTGCACTGGCCCACGCGCAGGAAACGGTAGCTAGGCTTTCCGCGCGTACCACACCCGCCAAAGCTGCAACGCAACTAACGGCGCAAAATGATACACCCCCATCAGCACGTTGAAGTCCAACAGAACCCAATGCAGGAAGGTCAGCAAGGCCGCAGCGTAGACCCAGCGCTGTAGTGGCTTCCAGCGCTGCCCTAGGGCTTTTACAGACGCATTGTTGCTAGTAGCACCAAGACCTATAAATAACGCCAAGGCCAACCAACCGGTGAGATAACTCGGCTTGCTAGCTCCTGCAATGATGTCCCACAACACGCCCTCGTCAACGATATACAAAACCGTATGCAACAACACGTAAACTAGGGATGCAACGCCCCAGTGACGTCGACTTTGTACCAGCCAGCGAGTCCAGCCCGCCTTGGGAAACATCATGCGCAATGGCGTTGCCGCCATGGCTATCAGCATCAGCCGTGTAGCGTGTTTTCCACTGGTGTGCAGCAGATAGTGCGCTGTGGAATCCCCGCTTAGCCACAACCACATGATCCAAAAAAACGGCGCAGCCAGAAACGCCCAAAATACAGGCAAGTACAGCGGTTTTAAGCGAGCAGATAATGGCATGAGGTAGCACTTAGACAAGGATTATCTTAACTAAGCAAGAATAGTGACGGCAGCAGGTTGTTGCTACTTGTCCACGTTAATTTTTGATCGCTATCAGCAGGTCCATCACGTTAGTGCCGGTTGGACCGGTGATAAAATCCTGGCCGATTTCGCGCAGATACGGACCGGAGTTAGCGGCCTCAAGTGCTGCAGTTGCTAAAGCAGGATCGGGCGTCACACGGCCAAACCAGCCACCCGCCGCAAGGGTGGGCCCGTCGGTACCATCGGTGCCTGCTACCAGACCAATCACGCCTCGACCAGCCAGACGTGTGCTCAAGGCCAACGCAAGCGCTTGGTTGCGACCGCCCTCACCTGGTTGTTCTGGCAGAACCACGGTTGGTTCCCCTCCAATAACATAAGCGCCAGGAGCCGCATCAATCAGGCGATTGCTCAGCTGTTCAGCGAGCTCAAATACATCTCCATAGAGCGATTCTTCATCGCAAAGCACTTGCATGCCTGCATTACCCAAGCTTTTGACCGCCGCAGCGCGTGCTATCGCATTGCTGGCGACGATGCGTTGTCGAGAGGTATCCGCTATGGCGCCGATACCCGAGCCAATAACGTCAGCGCTATCGCCTTCAACGTCAGACAACAACCAGCTATCCAACTGAGCTGAACAACGTGCACTCAAGCCACCGCCTTTGATTAGCGACAACTGCCGGCGCACGTTGTTTATCTCAGCGATATCAGCACCAGCAGACAACAGAGCCTGTGTTTTTTGTTGCAGCGATTCTAGAGTCTCGCCCACCTGAAGATGTTCAGCCAATGACGAAGCGCCACCTGAAACCAATAACAACAAATGCTGTTCAGCGGTGCAGTTATCGACAAAGGCCTGCAACTCGGCACCAGCTGTCAGACTGCGCTGGTCTGGTACAGGATGCGCAGACTCCAATTGCCGTACCTGATCAAAAGCCTGCAGCGCGTCTAGGCTGTGAGCATCTTTGCTAACAACTAAGGCCCGCTCTACTTCCACACCTGCTCGCAGCAAACCCAGCAGCATGGATGGCGCCGCCTTGCCAACGGCCGCAACACGCAATGGCCCACAGATATCACTGGCCTGCACCGCCTGCGCGACGGCTCGTTCACCGCGTACTTCGTCAACGGCGTCTCGCCAAGCGTGTTCAATCAGTGTGTCAATATTCAAGTTGATCGTTACTCACTTTGCAGGTCATATTTTTACACTAAAATCTACTATCACTACTTGCAGATCGCACTCTAGTGCCTTGCTTGTGTTTTAACTAACAACTCAGGCTGACTGCTCTCCAAAGAGTGGCTTACGGCTAAAGACTTCTCGCACCATCGGCTCAAAAAAATCTAACGGTAAATTTTCGTAGCCAGGGTCAAAACAATTTTCATCGTATTTTTCGCAAAACTCAACGGCATCGTCAAACCATTGGTGACCTTTAAAACGATCACGGGCATCTCGGTTCAGGCCTATCTTGTCAGCGTAATAGTACATCTGGAAAACCCCATGATGTTTGATAATCCAGTGCAATCGATCATCGACAAAGGGTCGCAATACCGAGGCTGCTAATTCACTATGGCTGTAAGGTGCCAAATCGTCGCCGACGTCGTGGATTAGTGCTGCGATAACGTATTCAACCGGTTGTTCGTCTCTGTGCGCGCGGGTGGCCGACTGCAATGAATGCCCTAAGCGAGACACCTTATAGCCGGACAAGCCGTGCTCCAGCCCAGCCAGTGCCGCCATGATGCGGTCGGGTAGCTTGGCAGTAAACTCGTGCTCAAGCTTATCCAAAAAAGCATAGTCTTCGACGGTGCCTTCACTCATTCGCGTAAAGTTAACGGTTTCCACAATCTGCTCCTAAATAGGTTGTTACACTCAGTCTAATCGACTAAGCACATAGTTGGTGATCTTGGTATGCCTGCCAGCGGGTATTAAACACCGCTTGCATGTTACCAGATGAAATTTCTTCTCGTGCCTGATGCCAGCTCGCTTTCCACTCTGTGGCGTCACGCAGTACTTTTTCTGGTGTGGCGGTTGAGCGCGCCAAAAAACCTGGGAAAAAATCTCGACCGGTGCTTAGGCCAGCAGGTTGATAACGCAAATCAAAACTCCAACGCATTTCTTCGCTGCTGTTAGGACCTGCACCATGCCACGTCTTTTGGTGCAGTAAAACAACACCGCCAGCTTTAACTTCTAGTGGCACACGCTCGTGATCGGCAGCGAGAGCTTCGGGAATAAATATTTCACCCACTCCGGTTTTGCCTGGGCAGTGCATCGCCAACTCCGAGAAGCGATGGCTACCTCGAATTGCTTGCATGCATCCGCGCCGCACATCTACATCGGTCATGGCGACCCAGACGGTCAGGATTGGTGTTTTCTCTGCCGACTCCAATACAACTGCAGCATCTTGATGCCAATTGGTTCGCGCAATATTAGAGTTGCCACGCCCTGCCTCGTCGAGCAAACATTCAGGTGGTTTCATGCGCACATGCTGCACAGGGTTTGAATAGAGTTCCCCGCCGATGATTTGCTCCGCGATATCTAGCAGTGCCGGATTAGACAACAGAGAAAACACCGCAGGACCTGCATGTACTCCAGCATCGCTGGGCAACTCATTCGTCATAGGCAGGCTAATATCTAGATGCTCATAGGCTTCAGGGTGGAGCTGTATCAACCGCGCGTAACGTGCGTCAAAGCTGAGTGCGGCCCATTGATCGTCCAGCAACGCATATCGTGCGGCAAGCTCGTTGAGTAGTTGATCATACTCATGCCTAATAGGCTGCATGTCGCTCTCTTGCAGCACACCGTCAATACACAAAAAACCATCTTGCTCAAACTGCTGAAATTGCGATTCACTCAACACGATTTCTAACTCCTTTTTTTTACAACTGGAGAGTACTTTTTGATCGTAGCGCATTTACTGAAAAATGATTAAGGAAAACAATCCTACTTCTAAAAAGAATAAAAAAAGTAGCCAATACGCGCCGGAAAACCAATATTTAATGCTGTTTGCGTCACGCCTATGTCGCAATTAGACATCTAGAATTACACGTGATGTTTCGAAACTTGCTGCAATATCTACGACGATAGCAAACATTTTAATTTAGGCCTGACTCAAGGCGAAAAGCCATTGTTCAAAATACAAACATATGTGCACTTCCGCATCCTTATCTTCTGCATTGGGAAAACTGTGCAAATGTGGATAGAATCATCGCTAGATACACGAAATCAATATAGCTAAGCAAACCCAGCAGAGGAAAACATGAGCGATCTACTTCGCGAAGACCAAGGCGCGGTTTGCACCTTGACCCTTAACCGCCCAGATCAATTTAATGCACTGAGCTCTTCTCTGCTCAGCGAGCTGAATCAAGCGTTTAGCGATTTGGCTCAGTCAGAGCATATTCAAGTGGTGCGACTTCGCGCCAATGGCCGCGCATTTTGCGCAGGTCACGATCTGCGCGAGATGCGCACCCACAGCACGCCCGATGATCACCGTCGGCTGTTCGGTCAATGTTCGGAAGTGATGCAACAGGTTGTCAATGCACCGCAAGTTGTAATCGCTGAAGTACACAGTATTGCTACCGCGGCGGGCTGCCAATTAGCAGCTTCTTGCGACCTAGTAGTGGCAGGCCGCTCTGCGCGCTTTGCTGTGTCCGGCATAAATTTGGGTTTGTTTTGCAGTACACCAGCGGTGGCCTTGAGTCGACGTATTGGCCGTGGCAAAGCCATGAAGATGCTGATGAGTGGCGAGTTTGTACAAGCAGAAACCGCCGAGCGCTGGGGATTGGTCGATACACTGGCAGAGGACGATGATCTCGCCGCTGCAACTCAGGCTTTGGTTGAGCAAGTCGCTGCCAAACCGTTGGCTGCTACACGCACCGGCAAGGCCCTGTTCCAAGCTCAGCTTGATGCTGACCTTGCCACAGCGTATCAGTTAGCGGGAGAAGCTATGGCTTGCAATATGACTGATGCAGATGCAATTGAAGGTATCGATGCATTTTTGCAAAAGCGTGAACCCGAGTTCAAGCCGAAGGCGAGCTAACGAGTAAGTGTCGTCAAAAGCGCATTGGCGACACCTTATGACAAGTTCGAGGCATCCGCTAACAACTGCCACAACCCCTGCCCACTGCTTTGGTACTTGGCCTCGAAGGGCGTCATAGGTTCTTCAGTGATCAACGGTTTCAGCTCAGCTTCAACATCATATTGTGACAACGCCAGCTTGAACTCCTGAGCGTAGAGCGACCAGTTAGTCCTCAACTCTAGCAGCCCGCCCAAAGCTAACATACTCGGAAACACGGGTGCGCCGTGCCACCGCCGCCCCAAATGAGCAGACTTTGGCCAAGGATTGGGGTAAAGAATAAAGTGTTTGTGCAACCGCCACTGAGCCTCAGCAGCTAGCCGATAAAAGTCGTTTAAGTCAGCGCGCAATAGCAGCAGATTATCTGGCACATCACCCACTTCACGCTGAATACGATGTTCTGATTTATCCACCGCAATCACTGAGCATTCAGGATGCGCGCGCGCAATAACTCGACTGCTCTGACCCACCCCACAACAAGAGTCAAAGATCAGCGCACGATCACCACGCTCACCCAGCCAACCCTGCGCCTGTTGAAAAGCTGCCTCCGAGTGAGAGGCATAAGGTTTGGCAAACACCGAATTTCGGTGTTTATTAACTGTTTTTAGCAGGCTCTGGTGCGGCCCCATTTGATTGCTCTGCACTGAGCGAGAATTCATTTCCACTTCAGATGCTGCCTATCTCGCCACCGGTTCGTGTGCTTGGTGGTCCATATCCAAGTGCAGTGCATCATCGGTGTAGGGGTGCGCCAACATAACTTCGTCGTTCAGCTCCACCCCAAGGCCAGGCTCAGTCGGCGGGATCACATAGCCATCTTCCCATTGAATGGGCTTCTTCAGCAGATCAGCCTGAAAGCCGTCCCAGCACTGGATACTCTCGAGTATCAAAAAGTTGGGTGAGCAAGTTGCCAGTTGGATGTTGGCCGCTCCTACAACTGGGCCACAATACAAGTGCGGAGCGATGTGCGCATAATGGGCCTCAGCCATGCTGGCAATTTTTTTGGCTTCGAGAATTCCGCCGACGCGACCGAGGTTCATCTGCAATATAGAGGCGGCACCTGTTTCTAATACTCGCGCAAACTCGTATTTGGTGCAAAGTCGTTCCCCAGTTGCCACAGGTATTGAAGTAAAGCTAGCCACCTGCGCCATCATCTCCGGGCGCTCTGGCGGCACCGGTTCTTCAAACCAAAGTGGGTCGGTTGCCTCGATGGCTCTCGCCATACGCTTTGCACCAGATACTGAAAACTGACCATGCGTGCCAAACAGCAGATCGGCACGGGTGCCCACTGCCTCGCGAATGCGCTTACAAAAATTGGCAGAGCGCTCTATGTCTTCCAGCAACGGCTGGTGCCCGTCGTACACAGTGTAGGGCCCTGCTGGGTCAAACTTAACCGCAGTAAAGCCCTTATCTACCCAGTGCAGCGCCACCTCAGCCGCTGCATCTGGATCTGAATAGACTTGTTTGCTCTGTTCGCTCTCGGCATGTGCATCTAAGTCCCCTGGGGGATAGAGGTAGGTGTAACTGCGCAGCCGCTGGTGTACCTGCCCACCCAACAGTTCGTAGACGGGTTTATTGGCTGCTTTACCAATGATGTCCCAACAAGCCATCTCCAGTCCGCTCAAAACGCCCATCACTGTTAGATCGGGCCGCATGCTAAAGCCGCCGCTGTAGACTCGACGCCAAAGCTTCTCTATGTGGTGTGGGTCTTCACCCTCAAAGCGGCGGGCAAAAGTCTCTTCTGCCATACGCGCGCACAAATGCGGGCCAAAACTGGCGTTGTAGATTTCCCCGACACCTTCAATGCCACAGGCCGTGCGCAACCGCAAAAATATAAAATACCGCCCACCACGCCGAGGCGGTGGATTGCCCACTACAAATGTCTCAATACTTTGAAGTTTCATTCAATGTCGTCCCTGTCGGGTATTGTTGGCTGTTGCCATTTTAGCCTCCCACTTGAGCAAAAAGGCAGCCCAAAGCAAAGATATTAAACACGGGAATCCCACGGCATTGAAACCTCTTAGAAAGGGGGACTTCACATTTGCTGGTCTCAACACCCAATCACTGCTCCAAACTCGAAAACATTTGTACATTTTAAGAAAAATTAGCAAAGACTTAGCCCAGCTGTGCCGCTATCTATCTTGGACCAAAGATTGCGCTTAAGGAAAATCCCGTTGGGTAATTCATGAAAAAAATAGTTGCTTTGACAGCCGCTTCGCTCTCGATAGCAGCCGTTACCGTTTTTCTGTACCACGGGAAAGGCTCTGCCCCTTCCACCGGCGCTTTAACGCTGCCATCAAATGGTGAGAAGAACCGTCTAATTCCTCCTCCTGAACAAAAACCACTGTTGGAAGTTGGCGAAAAGACAAAGCTCTTTATGGAAAATAATGCGTATCTTTTTGGTACACAAGACGACCCCAGCAGCGCTGCTCTCACCTACCGTGTCGGTTTGGGAAGAGAGATTGAGAATGCATCAGGCAATAGTTGGACTGGAGAAGTGAGCTTCTTCGCCAGCGAAGAAAGTGAAGAATCCGATAGCACAGGCACGCAAACAAGATTGTCTGCAGCCTATCTGCGACAGCTCAACGAAAAAGCCGACTTTCGCGCAGGGCTTAGTACCGACCTTGCCTCGAACAAAAGCTGGTCGACGCTAGAGCTGCAGCTGTCGATGGAACTTGGTGATGGCCTATCGCTGAAACTCAACCACGATCAAGGCAAAGATTTAAGAAGCAGTAATTACGACCACCAAACAGCTGTGGCCGTTGAAAAGAAATTCTAAGAACATGCAAAACACTGCAGTTCATTTGATGGGACACCTCAAAGAACCTGTGTGGAATCCCTCAGACCAAGACGTCAACACCGCCTCTAAGAATAATAATTCAACTATTTTGTAAAAAACACTTGCACCATTCTCCATTTAACCTATATTTATGAACAAGCGTTCAAGTTCTAGCCAAACAACTTTTTCTTAAACGTTTGTAGGCAAATCATGGATGAACTGGCACAAGGATGTGCACGTAACAATATTTGACTCTCGCTGTACCCTTAGCACTTTTCTATTGGCTGTAAAGTTAACAAAATGGACGAACACCGCACAAGGATGTGCAAATTTTAGATAGCTTGCTTAATCTCCAAGCCTGAACGCAGCCCAGCAGCTTGCCCCCTTTTTATTGCTGGGTGTGTTCCCTTCTACAGATGCATTCTTGCATAAATCTACTTGTGCCGTATTTGGCATATAGAAAATATCTGATATATCTATTTCCCGATAATAGCTTCCCCACCCTGCTCCTATTCCTGACTGACAATGCCCTCGTACCTGATTTGATCACCAGTCTTTTTTTGGTGCTCTAGCCTTCAACGCCTTGCACGCACGCTTTGTTTTCCTTTTCCTGTGCAAATATTGAAGAAACAAACGACAGTCGAGTCTTTGCCACAGGCGAATCTCAAGCTTAGCTATGGCACTATGAATGCCTATCCAACCAACAAGTGTGCGTGAACAAAAGCCACACTAGGGAAGTCCGCTGCGCATGAGCCAAAACACACTGCCACTGCAAGATGTCACTGTAATTGGCGCTGGACCTGCCGGCACCACCGCAGCCATTTATGCTGCACGCAAAGGTTGGACGGTGACGTTGATTGCAGATCGAGTTGGTGGCCAAGCCAAAGACGCGGCTGACTTGCACAACTTAGTCGCAGTTCCAAAAGTGAGCGGCGTGCAGTTCGCTGCCGATTTACTCTCTGGCATCGCTGAACACAAGATCACTCTTAAACAACACATTCAGGTTCAAAAAATTGAATTGGGCGAAGTTTCAAAGCTGCATTTGAGCACTGGCGAACTGATTCAGAGCAAGACGGTGATCATCGCCACTGGCGCACAATGGCGAAAACTAGATGTTCCCGGTGAATCAAAAAATATTGGCAACGGCGTCTCCTATTGCGCCCATTGCCACGGCCCCAACTTTATAGATAAAGATGTTGCTGTAATCGGTGCTGACACTAGAGCGCTGCAAGCCGCTTTGGACCTCGCAGCAACCGCTCGATCAGTTTACCTTCTAACAAAATCTGCACATCTAGATTCCGATCAGGCGTTGATCGATCAGTTGGGTAAAAGAGGCAACATCAACACGCTGCTGAACACGACTGTTGTCGAGGTAATCGCTAACAGCGCGCGAGTTGAAGGCATCAGATATCAAAAACAAGAAAGCGGCAACTCAGAAGTCTTGCCAGTGCAAGGTGTGTTTGTGCAAATAGGCTCGACACCCAACAGTCAGTTTTTGCAGGGAGCGCTGAAGTTGAATGCGCTGGGAGAGGTACTGATAGACCAAAGCTGCCAGACCAGCGAGCGCGGTATTTATGCCTGTGGCGACGTCAGTGACGTGCCCTACAAGCAGGTTGTTATAGCGATGGGAGAAGGGGCAAAAGCGGCACTGGCGGCCAGCGAATATCTATCGAGTAGAACCTGATGCTTGCTCTAACAGCAGATGTCCGAGCAATCCCAGTACAAGATCAGAACTTAGCGTTTATTCTTGAGCCAATCGACTTGTCTGCCCATCTGTTTGCAGCTGCGTGACAGTCTTGGCCGAAGAAATCAGATCAAAAGTACTTTTAACGTAGAGATCGCTGGGGATTTTGTCTTTGATCTTCTCGTGCAGCGCTGGCAACTTAGACCAGTGCAGGCCCTGCCGATGGTGATGCGCTGTGTGGTATCCCAAGTTGCCCGTCAGCTTGTTATACAAAGCGTTAGGCGTGTTGTAAGAGGCGTGAAACTCGTCGTCGGTGTCTAACCCTGCATGATGATCGTAGGTGACCCAAGCCGTAAAAAGCAGGCTGACAATCATCGGCAATATAAACAAGAAGAGCGCTTGTATCGGCTGATAAATCACTAGCGCCAACAGAGTAAGTGCTGTTATCGAACCATAGATTACAAACGCTCGCAGATGCCTTGCGTGCATCGGTTTGGCTCGACCTACCTGAAAGGCACGATAATGTGCCGTTAGCGCGATGTTAAAGGTGTATTCCAATACGCCCATCGTTTTGCCATCACCGCGCTTCCAACGGCTTTCATCTTTATTCTGATCAAGAAAATTAAAGTGGTGACCCAGTACATGGTGTAGCAACCAAAGGTTGGTAGTCTGCCCTGTATGAAGCCCGTAGACCTGCTCGATTAGACGGTTAAGAACCGTAGAGCGAAACGTCGACAAGTGCTGATGGTGATGATTCCAAGCGGCGATGGTGCCTTTGGGGATAATCATCAAAACCCAGTAAGCGGCCAGTGCCCAAATGCTCTCGACAGTGAAGTACAGATAAAAATCTAAGGCTGTGAGCAGGACGATCAGTAGCGTCGGTATGCGATCTTCTTTGTGTTTAAACACGTTCTCTCTTCTGTCTCTTACTTTGCCCATCCGGACAAACCACCGCTGAGCGCCTTGCCTGTCGCGGACTCGCGCCTGGCATCGGCCCTCTACAAGGGGCGGAAGTTAAGGTTAAAGGGCACTTCCGGTGCACCCCCACTCGTACAATTCATTTGGTTTCTTGCGACTGCGTCGGCCTCGTGGGCTTTTCATCAGTTGCTGGCTCTGCAGAGCGACTGGGGCGATACGCGCTACCTATTGAGGTGCGCTGTTCCAGTCAACCAGCACAATTGTAGCTTTTCTGTGACAATTTAGCTCTGTAGAACT
>JAYJME010001985.1:0-14750 GCA_036873775.1 Costaria costata
TATTCATACCAGAACACAGTGTTCGGAATAAACATTGTGCCGATACTGTCAGAGTATTGACGGTTTGAACCTTGATTGTACGTACAATTGACGGTATATGGCGCACCATATGTGATAGTTCCTAATGAGTCTTTGCTTAATATAGGCCATATAGTCGCAATAGTGTTTGCTGTTTCGCGCATTGATTCAGACATTAGTAGCAAGGCCTCCCTGCATTACCAACAGAGCCAAAAAATACAGGTGATTGAAATAACACATTAGAGCAACCCGCAGAATCCAAAGCTTGCAACGAACGGCCACTAGCAGTAGAGCGAATACCTTCACCAGCACCGTTCAGTTGCTTAGTGATACTCGAGCCGTTAGCCGCGCGCTTACTTGAAACCTCACCGCCCTTCTGCAACTCAACTAAATGGCAAGTCGCAAGAATTAGTATTAGTTTCGCTTTGTCTGGTGTATACGATGATTCTACACACGCACCAATATCACCTTGAACCGAACCGATATAAATATCAATCAGATTGTCAGATAATGATGTGGCGCATTGCGCCTTAATATCGCATGGCGTAATAGTTAACATACATAAGATCTCTTTATTGTTCGTACACATGGACCAGTGATGACAAACCCATTAGGGCGAATACAATCAAAACCAGTTATTATCCAATTGTACGCGTTAACTTCTGTCGTGTCATTAAACGATAATGTTAGATTGTTAGCGTCAACAATATTGACCGATTCAGGGTTTAACACTGAATTTCTCTCATCACCACCAAAAGCAACAGTAAGACTTTCAAATTCAAGTAAGTCTAGACCAGTAATAACCATCTTAATAGGGTTGTTGCTTCCCGCTATGATGTTAGTTGTTGTGCAATCACTGCTGGCAAATGAAACACTAACATCACCGATAACCTGCCCTGTCGCGGGGGCGTTATCACCCCACACTCCCAAACCACCCCAAGCTCCAAGCATTATACGGTTACTCCAAAGTTTGCAGCGCCAGTATTTTCATCGCCATTAACCATTGGCGTGGCATAAAGCACTTCCGTACCAACCGGCAACTCAAATACCTCACTGAATGATTCGCCTGTAAATGTAATGTCGCGTGACTCTACGTATTCGCTATCCGTGATATTAACAATACTAAACGTGTAAGTGCCTATTGGCATATTATCAATAGCGCCGCTTAGTGTTGATGTGACTATCTCAGCCCAGTTCCATTCGATGATGTTGCCACCGGCTGAGCCAATACCAGTTAACACAGATTGACCGGTAGAATTGATTTCATTATCAATCGTAAACCAAGCTTCTGTGTCTTGATTGCTGAGTGACCCAAACCCAATAGCGCTACCATCTCGCGACACGCAATATTCATCAGTTGAATTAATGAATGACTCCGCCACAGTGTCAGTGCATATTGAATTTGTAACATCGACCAGCACTAAACAGTTAGTTAGTGTTGCGCCCGTTACATTATTGAATATTGAATTTATTGCTGTAATAGTCATGGTTACGCTCCTACTATTAACGATTGGCAAGCCGTTGTAAGCTCTTGTGCTTCTGCTGATGTTAACGCTCTATTCACCACGCCAGAAATTGTTATCGCACCATCTAAAGAGTTATTTCCGCCGTTGCTTTGATTGCCCAAGTAGCTTGTAGTTATTTGGTTTGCAGGAACGCCCGTTGCTGAATCCGCTAAAATACCGTCGATGTATAATTCCATAGTGCTAGCTGATTCATCATAAGAAAGTACAAGTACTTTATGTGTGTCTAACGGCAGATTAGCTGAACTAACACTGATCTGAGTTGTTCCGCCATTGCCAGCCGTGATGCTTGCGCCTGACCCTGAGATCTGTAATCTATGCTCGCCATCTTCTGTTGCTGCTCCACTGTCTTGCATTAATCCCATTGTTTCATAAGCATTAAGCTTTAAGAATAAAACCTTTGTATATGAACCAGTTGGGAATGAAGGCATATCAAAATAGCGACCATCATTGCCACTACCAGTGTTTACATATGCGCGCTGTTGCGTGTTAGGCTCCCAATTAATTAGCGGCGGCGTTGAAGTGCTACTATCAATTAAGTTATTTCCGTTGCCTGACATATCTAAACCTGTACCGCTGCGGAAGTCATAAAAGCTATGGAATTCATTCCAAAAACTTAAAGACTCAAACACACCGTTAACATTGTTTTTAGCAATTGCGCGAAGCAATGCCGGGTATTGAAGTAAGCCACCCTTAACAATGTCGCTTGCTCTGTTCGCATGCGTAGTATCATTAATTGACGTTGAAGTGCTTATTGTTTGTAACGGAATGCCCTCAGCAGCACCAACGCCGTATTGTGGATTAATAACATCATAACCCATAACATTGGGTCGTCTAAAGCCTGCACCAGCAAGATTAGAAGAGAATCGAATGTCATTAACTGAGCGCCCGCTTAATTGTAACTCAAGCATACCTCCACCAATAACTACAGGAACATTCTCACCACCAACAAGGTTGGCGCGAAGGTAATCAATAAAGCCGTCTATCTGCTCTTGGTGTTCTTGATACGTAAGGTTGTTGTAATCAGGGTTTGCGTTATGCCATAAAACACCCTTGTAATTAACAGTGAACCCTTGTGCCGCCATCAGTGACGATGCTGCATTAGCTCTGTCTACTACAACTTCAAGTCGATCACCTGTGACACCATTAACGTCCCATAAAGTACTGAAACCAGATGAGCCTTGTGCGTATGGTATAAACATCAAATGATTGATATCAGAATTATCCGCTAAATAAGCATCTGAGAATGCGATATCTTTACTGAAATCATCGGGATCTTGGTTTGTGTCGTTATGTTCAAGATGCGATGTTGGCGGGTATTCGATAGCATCAGTTAAGCCGTTATATTGAAGTACGCGCGGATCAAAGTTATCACCGATAATACCTTTATCACGACCCGCCGTGTGACTGTTACCAATAGTTAAAAACACGTCAACTTGGTTTAAGTTTATTGATTCAACATAGTCACCGTTAAGAATACCGTCAACATATAGAATATTATCTCCTGACAACTCGCCTGTGATATTAACGCCGGTAAACGTCATTAATCCGTCAGTTCGTGATAGTACATCACCAATAATTTGAGAGCCATTATCAGTAAAAACTTGAATACCACCAGCAAAACCAGTGAATGAACCACCCACAATATCGGTTAGCAGTTGATATTTAATGTTGTCAGTGCTGCCACTTTGTGCATCAACTAATAAATCAATCGTTGCATAATCATTTGTTGTAAATAGTGTAGTCATAACTAACCTGTGGTTATTGATTGGGTTGTTGTATATATAGTGACAGCAATACCGGCTACGGAGCATATGACAGCGATAAGAAGTTTTTCAATAACACTTTTGCGTGTTGCTTGCGTGTCCTTGGCTTTTAATAAAACTGGCTTCCAATCATCATTAAACGTATCTAATTTACTTATACGGGCGTTTATTCTACTACTAAGGCCGTCAATGGTCTTTTCTGTACGTTCGTTGATATCTTTCTGGTTTTCCATCTGTACGGTTAATCGACTAATATTATTAGCCAGACCATGAACTTCACCGGCTAGCGATTGAACGCTATCCATTGTATTTTGATTGATGGTGTTTGAATTATCAATAGCCTTAATTAAAGCTCTAATATCGTCTGTCATATCACTTATTGCGCTTGTTTTGCTTGCTTTTTAGTATTATATCACGATATTTAGTTATGATAACTATCGCCCGAGCGAGCAAGTAGAGAACGAGCAAAAGCTCGAATGCGGCTTGTATCTTTTGAGATATCAATAAATGAACAAACAAAGATAAAATGAGCGACCGGAGCAACATATCCGACAGCGATGAAAAAATCCGTTGCAACTCCCTCATTAACACCACCAATTCCGTAATAGTACGCATCAACAGCACTAGCGCATGATAAAAAGAACATAATAACACAAGCAGTCAGTGTACGCTTAGTATTCAATGTGGTGAATAGGTGAGACCATAAAATCGCGGATATTGCGTAGATGCACCACTCTGAAATACCTATTAATTCAGTCATCAATCCTAACATTAAAAACTCAGGTATCGCGAAAACACCAAGGATAAAATAATTACCCTTGGCTTCACTTAAAGCAATATGAGTTGCTAAAAGAATAAGGAACAAGTTAAGTGCCTCGGCTTCTTCTAGGTCGATTAACCGTAGATGCCAACTCCAAACCGTCAACATCAATAACTTTATTATCTTTCGCTTCTTTCTGCACCTTTTCTCGCTGTGATTTACGTTTTTGTGGTGTTGACTTGGTTGTCATACTGCTTACCTCGATCGATTGATTAGATTATATTATATTTTACAGTTTAGCTGCGTACTCTTCAAACCGTTCCCAACGAACCTTAAAGGCCTTCAGTGATTGCATGTTTAGCCCGTTATTTTTTGCCGCTCTAAATAGTGGAACCCCTTCTTGTCGATACTCCATCAAAGCATCGACGCACTTCATATTAATAGGCCGACCTGTTTCCTCTTCGTAAACCATTGCTTTGCGCTCAACCCACTTAGCAGTACCAAATTGAGCTAACTGCTCCTGCCTAGTATAGGCATTATATGCCATTTTCTTTATCTTCTGGCGCGTATCAATATGATGTATACTTATTGCTTCGTCATTAAGTATGTAACCCTTAGTTAATACCTTTATGTTTTCATCTAGTTTAGGTCGAATTAACAACCCGTGAAACTCTAAGCAGATATCGAATTCTTTCTCGTTCATATACTTCTCTAATAATTGAATTATAATTATCATACTTATTAAGTTTATGTATTGCAAGTTAAGTTTAGCTGGGTTATATTAGGTTTAACTTAATCAGGAGAAGAATATGAACATTAAAACCACAGCACTACCATACCTAGCCGGTACAGGGTTGGGCACTTACTTTTTAGGCACGAATGAGTTTGCAGCTTCAGCAACAATATTGTGCTTAACGCTAGTTATCACTAAATAAATGGATCTGTACTAATATGAAACTATCAAAAACAGCGTTAGACATTATATCAATCGTAGCATCTGCGATTATCTGTGCATCAGCTTTAGCTTACTTAGGGGTTTAACATGAAACTATCAGAAAAGCTTAAAGCATTAAATGCTGCGGGTTATTTGGCCGTTGAAGTTGATAAGCTTGTTGCGGATGCTGAAGAGCTGGAACGGGCAATTAGAATGGTCAAATACTGCACCAGGGATGATGATATTTACAACTACCTAAAAAAATTGCAACAAGAAGATTTGTTCTAATGACCGACCCATCACACGAAACAAGCTTTGGTCATTGCTGGTACTGTGAAGAACCTATCACAGAAGACTGCAAAGTAGACGAATTACCAATACCTCACGCTGGATTACAGGTGCTACATGAACGCTGTGTTGAAATATGCAGCAATGTTATTAACGGATAAGGAATGAATTATGGATATTGATAATATACCGAGTAACATAAAAAACAACCCTGAAAATCTAGGCTCTGCTCTAATGGCTGAGAAATGCCTAACCCTAAGTAAGCGAGTAAAAGAGCTTGAAGGTGTAATTGACGATATAACCAATGAAAATAACTTTCACCCCATTAAAGACTGGGCTATTTGCGGCATCTGCCACAACTCATCATCAGGATCCGAAGGAAGAAGAACACGAATGAAAACTTTTGAGTATTTCATCTTCTTAATTGAAAACGCTAAAAAAATAAATCAAGGGGTAAGATGATGCATATACAACCTGATCTATGGGATAATAAAACGGAAGAAGAATATAAATAAGGTAATCCTTTTTGGGAATTTAAAGGTAAGAAGTTCGACGTTATATACGCTGATCCTGCATGGAAGTTTAATTCTAAAAAGTCTGGCGGCTCAATGAAGTCGGGTGCAAGCCAAAAGTATGACGTCATGACTATTCATGAGCTAAAGAAGCTACCAGTGAGTAAGTTAGCATCTGATAATTGCCTACTTGTGATGTGGTGGGTTGGTGCTATGCCACAAGAAGCTATCGACCTAGTTAAGGCTTGGGGCTTTAAGCTTAAAAACATGAATGGCTTTGTGTGGAATAAGCTAACAATAAAAAATTTACTTCCGTTTATCGGCATGGGTTATTACACAAGAGCGGGTAGTGAGTCAGCTATTATCGCAACAAAAGGAGAGGTCGATATTAAAAGTCGCGGCGTAAGGGCTGTGGTTACTGCGCCAGTGGGTAGGCACTCAGAAAAACCCAATGAATTTAGGATTAGAATCAATAAGTTGATGGGTGAGGACTGTTCGAAAATAGAGTTGTTCGCCAGAAAGAAACACGAAGGCTTTGAGAGTTGGGGTAATGAATTATGACTTTATTTACATGTTTAATTACTTTTGTGCTTTTGGCTTTACTTGGTACGTTGCGAGCAAATAAGATTCATCGCATTGTAATGCATTGCCTTGAGAACAATATAGAAATAAACACTTTTGTTGGGGTAGAATGGAACTTAAAGCTATGGACTGACAAGAAATTCAAAGAAAGAATAATAAAAAACAACACGTTGACCATTGATGTTGAGAGCGCTCAATTCAAGCAGTTTATAGGTCGTGCAAAGAGAGACATCAAAGCAAAGAGCAACATTTCACTAGCAAAATAAGCACAGCACCAGGGAAAAAATACTTGCGGCAAACACCAACTGAATTGTTCAGAGGTTTGGATAATGAGTTTAATTTTGATGTTTAATTGTGAATAATAAAGCCTTCCTTGGCTAAATAACTTACGTGTACTTAAAGTTTTTCACCTTGTATATCACAGCAGACGCGCTAGGAACTGTTGAGATCCCTAGCGCAATTAACGCAACACTAGCAATTGTCGGCACTAATAATCCATCATTAACACCAATAGTAGGTAAAAATTCGTTACCACCACTAGAGCTTTTAGCCCATACATTGCGAAACTTAGCACCAGCAACAGCATTAACTATGGTTGTATCAATAATAGTGCTTATCGTACCTGTGTTGGTTATTCTGCTATTGACAGGATCGCCAACGCTATTCCACGTCACACCATTATCAACAGACAATTGTGCTGTTAAGAATAATTCAGCTAAACCCGCAGGACTGTCACGTACCGCTTGAAATCGCTTAATTATCAGTAATGGTCCACTCTTATTCGCAGTTGCCACACCATCAGCGCCCATCGTAACAATACCTTCAGCATCAGCACCACCATCGCCAAAAGTAACCACGCCCAATTCGTCCAGAGGTGCGCCCGTTTGAGTTGTTAAGTCGTCAAACCTTGATAACTCTTCGTAATACGTAGCCAATGCCGTAGCGCTAGCACCTTCACCTTGCCAAGCCATATTAAAACACCTTCACGTTAACTAAACCATCAGTGTGAGCATACGCCCAAGCACCAGAATCACCTTCATCATTTACTGATGCTTGGTAACTCATTAAAGGTTCGTACCCTCCATCAGCATCAGTGCCAGCTTTTTCGATTGTTGGCATTGTTGCGCTAGCGTGTAGCTTAACCCATACATTGGATAGGTTGCGTGCCCGTATTTGTGTCCCAACAGTAATTCCACTTGCTGCATATAAATCAACCCACGTACCTGCAGGAATTAAGATATTATTAATAGTATCTGCCATTTTTTATTACCTCTCATTAAATGTGCAAAACTATTATAACACGCATAAAAAAACCCCGAATTAACGAGGCTTTTCACTAAGTAAGGTTAGTTACTTTTTAGGTTTAGCTTTTTCTTCTACAGCGATTGCGTATTTGTTTTTACACATATACGCTGCAACAGAATCAGAAACATCTTGAACGCCTTTGTCCAGTACTTTCTTGCCGCCTTCAACGTAGCATCCTGTACGTAATACATTAATTTTAGCCATGTGCTACTCCTTAACCTGAAGCGTAAAGTGTTTTACGTAAACCAGCATTAGTCGTTTTAGACATAAAACCAGTCGCGATCCACTTGATGAAGTTGTAAGGGTCGTTATGTTTAAAGCGTGGTAATGCGTAAGAACTCATAGCCATACCTGTTTTAGCATGCAAACCTTTGCTTGAATCAACATAAAACAAAGCTTGGTTACCTGATAATTCACCATCTTCATAGATTTCACCGATACGACCAGCTAACGTTTGCTTAACGAATTGGTAAATATTACCAAACGTTGAATCATTAGTGCTTGTAGGGCGTAACCAATTGGTCATTATTTCAGGAGATACAGCTAATGTTAATGCATCTGTACAACGGTTAGTGATTCGTAAAATATCAACAGTTGATAGTACTTCGTTAACAATATCTTGAGAAGATGAAGCACCAGCAGACAAATCAACACTTAATGCAGCAGTTGCGATTGTAGGGTCGTTACGTAAACCGCCCCATGACTCATCTTTCACAACGATTGACGCATCACCATTCCATAAGTAATCGTTAACATCTTCTAACACGTTGAACTCAATTTCAATTGCATCTTCTGCTATTGCGTCGAACGCTTCTGATTTTTGAGCCATAACATCACGGAAGTCACGACCGTAACCAGCATCAAAGATAGGAACAATCATACCTTGGTATGAGCTATCCGTGTGATCGATAATCGTATCTGTTTGACCAGCCATTGAGCGAGTAGTTTTACCAGCCTCACCAACACGGCGTGTTTCGATTACTTTTTTACCTAAGTTAACCGATTGCGCTTTAGATAATAAGCGTTGTAACGTAGCTTGATTACCAACAGCTTTAGGCTCCATTGTGTACTCGCCGTCTAACTCGCGGTACATCTCACCAATTTTTAACTGTGTGTTTTTAGCGCTTGCGTTAGCAGCAATAAAACCACCTGCAACACCTAAGTCTTGCATTACATCAATTGATTCTTGACGGTGTTCTTGTAATTCATTCCATTGTTTTTGCGCAACACGTTTACTTAAACCGTTGGCAATAGGACTTAAACCAAATTTATACATAATTTATTCCTTACGCGATGCGACACAAAACAAGTGTTTGCGCTGCTGTTACGTTGATAATCTCTTCGTTAAAACCAAAGATTTGCTCGGTACCGTCTGTAGCGCCGATTTTAAAATCACCGTCACCATTTGAAGCGATAGGGAAGCCTTTACGAACAAAGTTTTGGCCTGTAGCTACTGATAAGTAAACTAAGTCACCTGTACGAGGTGCAACAACTTCAGTGACCTCACCAATTACAGCAGGCTCATCAATGTGACCACCTAACGTGCTTGGCTGTTCTTTAGCTACTAAAACTTCATTACCGAAAGTGGTTGATGCTTCAGTGTTTGTACCTACTTGGTTTACACCTGCTGCGATAGAGCGAGCAATTAACTGACCCGGAGTGAAATCGTCAACAGCCAAGCCTTCCAATACAGTAGCGCGACCTTCCGAGGCGAAAATTTTATTAGTCATTATTTCGACTCCCCAACTACTGGCATTTCACTACCAATTAATGTTACATCTGAATTACTTGCTAAAACTGGTACACCAGCAGCATTAACATTTAACTTACCGTTAGCAGCTAAGAAAGCATTGCAAGCAGCTAAACCCATTGCTTTTGCGGCTACTGCATCAATACCTTTATTCATTGCAGCAACAGATGCAGCGGCAACGTCTAATTCTTTATCAGAGTTGGCGGCAATAGTAGACTGTAAAGTCTGAACTATAGCTGTTAAATCTGCGATTGCTGCATTAGTAGCAGTATCTACGATTGGCTCATCTTTAATGACCGTCTCTGTTGATGATAAGCTTTTATAAGCAACAAGTAACGCTTCATCATCAAGACCATCAGTCTTAACGTTTGCAGCGAGTAATGCAGCCTTGATTTTTTCACGCATATTGCGATCCTTATTATTTATTGGGGTGTATGTTTTATTTAACTTTACTTCTTTTGCTTCACCATTGAATGTCAAAACATCGCCAGACGAAACAAAATCTTGTAGGTATAGTTTACCATTCACAGTAGAATATACAAAACTAGGAGGTTTTACGTCGAATAACTCTGCTGGCTCACCTAAATCCTTATTCAACTTAAGTGCTATTGCCTCTTCTAATTTAATATTATCAAGTGAGTTCGCAGAGAATAAAGCCTTGAACTTGTTTTTAATCTTATTAACCACGCCTTGCGACTTATCAGCGTTAAACCTATTCATGTACGCTTTTGCATATTCGCTATCAGAAGTATTAACTGAGTCTTTAACTGCATGTGGTACACCGTCAATGATATCTGCAAACGGCTCACTATAAGCATCAAAGTTACCAGCATCTTCTTGGTTAAACTCAAGAAAGAATTTTCGGTAATTGCTAGATGGTTTACTGTTTGAGTTAGTGTAAACCTTGATGTTATTTATCGCTTGCTGTTCATTCCACTGATAAGAATTAGGAGCTAACGGTAAATTCATCGCAGGAGTAGACGCATTAGCAAATAGATTAACGTCCTCTATTTCTGTCTCGTCGCCAGCTTTATTCGTGAACATACCAACCGATTCACCGTTATTTTTAGCACCTGGTTCAGTCTCAGGATTAAGAATAGCAGAATGGTTGAGCTCAAATATCTGAGTGACAACGCCGTAATAGGGCTCACCATCAGGGCCGTAACCTTTTGTCTGGTCGTCGATATTCAAGAACAAACCAGTTGAACGATCAATGGCTTTCTTGTTGGTAATGCTATCAGCAAACCATTTATTGGATTCTTTAGGTGAATTAACTAGCGATGTGGGAATGTAAGTGTTAGAAACTAACTTATCATCAACTACACGCCAATCAGTATCGAAAGCGCCAACAGAGTGAGCATTGAATGTAATGGGATCATTAGCATCGAGAAAGTTACCATCGGCATCAGTAGGGTGTGACATTGGGGCAGGTATGCGTTGATTAGAACGCATTAACTCGCCTGATAACTCATCAAATACCTTTGCAGTATAAAATAAACCATTCATTACGCTATCACGAACCATATGGTTAACGTTCTCAACGATGTAGTAATCAGAGTATTGATCTTGATTAGCAACCTTGCCGGTGTGCATGTTTTTGATTGCTAGATTATTTAGTGGAACAGAGGTGTTACACCGTATTAGTTTTTTAGCCATAAAAAAAGCCTTAATATTGAATTAACGCTATTGTATCATGATTGGGTTTAGCTTGTTAAATTAAGGCTTTTTACTTTTAGCCCCCTAGTTGATATGTAGCACAACAAAAGCACCGAACCAAATAGGTATAAGTACATCAATTATGGCAAAAAACCAAGATAAATCAGAGTTGGCTATATCAACACCAACAAATAAAATACCATAAGCAAATAAAACCCACCTAAAAATAACGGACTCGACTAATTTATTCATTACTGATTCATTACTGATTCAATGCTCATTTACAATTCCTTATTTAGTTTTGTTAACTGTTGTGCGGGATGTATTTGTATACAACCCGGGTCTTTATTGGGTTTTTGTATGCAATACCCTTGAGGCATAGATGGGATTGAGCATACACCAACAACCACACCAATCTCATTTTCAATATGAATATGATTCACTATCACATAATCACCATAAGCGAATGCTAACCCGTCTACTGCGAACTGATCTATGATAGGCTTCATCATAAAGTGCGTCATAGCGATTCCTTATTTAGTTTTGTTGCTTGGTTGCTGTCGACGGGAATCGAACTCGCAATAATATCTTATCCGACACCGAATCGCGCTCTAGGAATTGAACCTAATACATCCACTCAAACTACTCACCAATTGAAAACACTTATCTATTTCTGTTAATTAAATTATTGACCCTTATCCGCCACAGCGGGTCAGACTGATAACAAGGCTAGAATTACCTCGGCGCAGTAGTTAACAATAGGTTGTAAATGACATTGAAAGCAATACATTTAAACGCTTGGTTAACTCTCGAAATCAACAATAGCAAACACACAACCCTAATACAACACCTTTATTAAGTTTATTTTCTAAACATTAGATTTATTGCTGAAGGTGCCTCGTTTCTTGGAGCGAGGGCCATGATAACCGACTCAATTATATTGGGTGACATAACGCCGCGCTTTGCCATTTTATCTTTAGGTTCTACGCGTAATTTACCGCTTAAATATTCACGCCGTGGCTGACTAGCCTCTGCCTTCATTTTGCTCAGTGTTTTTTCTGGTATTGTTTTACTGTCAAAGCTCACCAACATTGCCTCATCGTAATCTTTACCATTTCTTGCTTTCCATGCGTTGTAGCATCTAACCCTAAAACCCCAATAAGCCTGAGCCTTTAAATTAAGGAACATTTCACCATTAGTCCTTGCTACCGTATCTTTAACACCTGATATTGTTGTCACCCTATGGCCTTCATCAAAAGTCGCATCAGAGTTGATTACCTTAGCGCTAGCAGCAAAACCTGTAACAGTTGGTGGCATCTTAGAGTTATATTCCATTGATGCTACGCGCTGCCTTAACTCACCTTTAGCTCCAGCGCCCACACCGATACTATCAAATATTATTTCCTCACTGCCGAAAGCAACCGCACTATCCCATGTTGAATTTGCGGCGCTATTAGGATCGTTATCCTTCCATTCGCGCAACTCCTTAACAACCCACCCATGAATATTACACTCCGCATTGAAATCTTTACCTTCATCGGCAACATCAAGACCTGTAACTTTTCCGCCTGAAGCCTCTAAACCTAAGAATTCATGTAAGTCTATTGTTGCAGCTATCCATTTGGGTGGTATTATTGCTATATCGCTGTTAGCTATAGGTTCACCTCCATAAACATGATCGTATAAATCCCTGTCAGACTCCTTCATCAACTCCATATCAACAAGTAGTTCTTGTGGAAACTTTAGGTTTTCAGTGTAATTTAGTTTTTTGACGATACAGTATCTGCGATCGTTATCGAAATCTTTATATACGCGCTCGGTAACAAACATCTTATACGTGGCATCTAATGGGGATTCAGGGTTGAATGAAACGATTATTTCTGACCCATCTTTACGTAGGGTTGGTATTAAAAATTTCCAACTCTCTGCGGTAATGTTAGCAGCCTCTTCAAGCCAAGCAAAGTCAAAGTTAGCGTAGCCTTTAACTTTTTGCTGATTAGATTTTAGGCCGTCAAACCTTATCACACCGCCAGTAGTTGATATTATTTCTGTTTTCTTGACGGTGAAGTATTGATGTAGATTTCTGCGGCCGATCTCCTCTACGAATTCAGCATAAACAGAGTCCTGTATACTAACCATTAATTCACGAAAGCATATAACTTTTGAGCCATTACACATTACGCAATTAGTTAAGAAGGTAGTGATAAATCTAGTTTTACCACTACCACGACCACCGTACAGAACTTTAAATCGTGCTGGCTGTAGGAATTCCTCAAATGCTGGGAACACCTCACAATCCATTATAGGCCTACTCAACGTCATCTTTCACAATGTGATAAGCAACGGGCGGCGGAGTCATCGACCCATCTTTGCTAGACATATCGACCTCGGCTTTATCGCTGTAATTATGTTTACTTAGCATCAGCTTAGTAATCTGCGAATTGAACTTGCCAGTAAGTCCGTTATTAATCAATAAATCATGCTGCATCTCTTCGATTTCTTCACACATATCCCGAAAATCTGTGTACCTTTCGTCAGCAATCCAGTTGTAAACAGTTGTTTTACCTCTACCAATGTAAGCACAAAGACTAATTATTGACGGCACAACCTCATTCCTAATTCTGTGCGTAGAACGCTCTTCCTGAGTTAATTCGAACTCAGAAAGGTACTGGGTGCACTTTTCCAGTATCTCGTCGCTATAGCTCGTTGGTCGGCCTTTGGTGAGCTTTACGATGTCACTTGCCATTATAATTCCTTAAGCGTTATCTCGTATTTGGTTTCTTTCTTGATTGCGTCCTCTCCAAGAAGCTCGCTTTGAATATCAGCATCACGTAGTTGAACGAGGTGTGTTGTGTTGAACCTAACAACACCACCTACTTCAGCATGAATTGATATCTCTTGGATGGGTAAGTCACTTTGCAGTTTGAATATATCTTTCATCAAGGTGATGAACTCTCTACCTGATGCTACTTGGTTGTATGCTGCCATTATAATTCCTCACATTTAAATCAATACATTAAGTTTAATACATTAAGTTTAATACGTTTGTGTTGTGAGTGCAAGGATTGAGTTTAGTTTCAGAGTGGGTAGGAATGGGTAGGAATGGGTAGGGTAGCATACCCACAGCTCAGCACGCATAAAAAAAGGAATATATATAAAAAGAGGTAGGTAGGTAGGGGGTGTTCCTTTATTTCTATTTATTTATATTTAGAATTTCATATTTATATGTGTGAATGTGATGTTTTTTATTTCTGCGCATGAGACCCCCTACCCACTCTACCCATTCTTGGATCAAAGCCTTTGCTGTCGAGGCATTAGCTGTAGTTAACACCCCATACCCACAGCACACCCATTCTACCCATTCTTGGGTGTTTTTTGGCTATTTTTCCTTTATTTCATTAAATCGTTGCGAATTAGTTATTAATCTGTTCTAATGATTCGCACTCAAAAAACAGAAGAGAATTATCATGAATAAAGAATACAAACCTTCAACTTATGCTTTTAGACTAAATGAATACATTGACAAGAATTTAGAATCATTTGTTGCTGATTCAGATATAAATCAAACAACCGTGGCAAGATCTTTGTTCAATTATGGCTGGAAAGAGCTAAATAAACAACCTATTAGTAACTACAGAAAGTACTCATCCCTGTAT